>NW_023612712.1:0-78744 GCF_013339725.1 Rhipicephalus microplus | reverse complement strand
GAATGGTGGGAAACACCCACATGGCGCATGGTGGGTATGGTGGGTGCTGCAGTGCCGGCAACACTTGAGCGCGAAATGACGTCAGAATCACCGTGACGAGCTGCCAGAAAAAATAAAAAGAATTCTATAAAAACGGCATAAAAAAACACCCGTCCCGTAAAAAAAAAAAAAACAAGGCGCCACGGAGGATCGAACGTGCAACCTGCGGATTCCCATTCGAAGACGCTGACCACTGCGCCACACCAACATGACGGTGATTGCGTGTTAAATACTTAGTTGGCATACAAACTTAAGGTTCAACTTAAGTTATGTTTGTCGTGTACACAACATAGACAAGATCTACACCTGCTCCTAAAAATTGCACATTTATTAAACACAAGCAACTGCGGCCTGTAACGATTGCCACTATGTTATTGGCACTAGTGCTATTTTTTTTTTTACAATTCACAACTTCAAGGAAAAAAATCCAAGTGGACTGGGGAGCAGCAACAGTTTACCGGCGGGGTCTGCCAAGTTTAATATCAGTTTCGCGCTCGTTCTAAAGGGTGACATCTGCTCACGCTTTATGACGCTTCTAGGCTCATTTCATAGATACGCCCACCTAATTTATTTGATTGAGTATTGGGATGCTTTTCGCGCAATGTAGAGGGCGGTCGCGCCAGCGCAATGCTGTAGCTCTTTTGCTAAAGCAACAACTACATAACGGCTTGGCCAAAACGAATGCAGTGTACCGGAAACATTACGCTATCATAATTGTTCACCAAGCACACGAATTGCCACGTCTGAGTTCTCGTACAAAAGCTAGAGAAGTGCCGGCGAGTGCGACCGGCGGCTGTCGGTGAGAAGACACTTAATTACGTTCTCTGGGAGTGCTTTAATCGCGTCACATCGATGTTTGTTGCTTCTTGAGCGAACACCATACACAATAAAAAATGCTTCATTTAGGTTAATTGATGCCATATGGCTGCACTGTATTGTGATACTTAATCGTCGTAATCGTGTATTCTGAAACCCGAAAGCACGGATAACACAGTTGTGCGGGCTCGGTCTGTAGGCCTAACCTTTGGTGGAAATCATGATGGTAGAACATGTAGTGTACAGATCCCAGCTTGGTACACTATATAATTTGCCCGCCATCGTAAGCCCACCCATCATCTGCTTACTGCTTCCCAGCATTATCGCGATGGTGGGCAGAGCTTCTTAGCTTGGTACACCATGTGGCCCACCATAACAAGCCGCACCCATCATCTGCTTAGTGCTTCCCAGCATTATCGCAATGGTGGGAAGAGTTTCTCAGCTTGGTACACCATGTAGCCCACCATAATAAGCACAACCCACCATAACTTAGGGCTTCCCAGCATTATCGCAATGATGGGCAGAGTGTCCCATTACTGCTCACTATCTAGCCTCTGCTTTCCACCATCATTTCCACTTTACCCATCATCTGTACACCATACCACCCAGTATGTCCCGGCATAACCACCATATTTTCCACTACGTCCCACCATAGCCATCATATTTTCCACCATGCCCACTATTATTTCCACCATGCCCACTATTATTTCCACTACGCCCACCATGTTTTCCAGTATCCACCATGGCAATTTTTCCAATAGGGATGTGGGGATTGCAAGTGGGGGACATACGCTTTCAGCATTTACTTCCTAACGACTTTTTTCGATCTACTGTACCAAATACCAGTACCAAATAAAGCACTCGCTATTGCAAAAGATGGATTGGTAAAAAAATAAACTACACTTCTAGTGTTAGCAAAGGGAATGAGGTATAAAAGATGAAATAGATCGAGTAACTGCTTTCAGTTCTCAGCATTCAATTTTCGTTGCCCCAAGTATACAGGGCTGCAAAGCTACAAGAGCGGGTCATCGAGGCATATTGTTTAAATCTTCCGATAAAAAAAATTCCCTACTAATTATGGTTACATAATGGCAAGCCAATCAGTAGCCAATATTCGTCGTGCAGGAAACATCGGTGTAATAACGGCATTTGATTGGCTGCAATGTGGCCCTGGATTGGTCCAATGTCGGTCGTACATCCGTAGCCAATATTCGTCGTGCAGCAAACATCGGCGTAAAAATGGCATGTGATTGGCTGAAATATGGCCCAATGTTGGCCGAACATTGGCAGCTTTGTCGGCAATACGATGGGCCTTCGTCGGCCCAATGTTGGTTGCATACTGGCTAAAACATCGGCAAAACGTCGGCCCATCATTGGCTTGAACGTCGGCCCGACATTGGAAGAAGTTGCACTTCCGACGTCGGCCCGACGTCGGTTGCCGATGTTAGCCGATGTTGGTCCAAGATTGGTCCAACGGCGGCGTGCTGCCTGGGAACATGCCGTGGCCAACACATCAACTTATGATAACTTCTAATTTCTTCGAGCTACAGTTCCGGTAGAAATAATTAGTTATCATGCGATATTGTAAGAAAGTCAACCTCAATGAAAGTAAATTTGTATGTCTTGGTTTGGTGTGCAACGCTAATAAAAAGAGCACCTTGAGGAGGTAAGTTTCCTACAGAAGCATACTCTACGAAGTGGCCGGAAGAGACGCGACGTTCTCCACTGTCATCGCTCACAAAAACGCTAAGGCCGAGTTTGTGAACTGTCCGACATGGCGAAGACATGGCACTCGAGGCAGTTCATCAACAAACGCAGGTTTTGCAAACCAAGATGAGCACATCACGACAGTCACAGGATTGTAAGCAGTCAGGGTAACTCCGCAAGACCTATCAGTAGACCTTCCTGCTGGGTCATGGCTGCCGCACAAACGGTTAACCACAGAAAGCACGAACGAACAGTCACCCGCTATAGCAGAACGTCCTCTCTTTTCACGCCTGCAAGCATCTCTTTTGTGCCGTCCAAGCATTCGACAGCCGAGACCTCAAAGTGTACAGAGGCTTTCACTTGTGCCCAACTTGTTTCAACTTAGTTTCATAACAGTCTCTCTCAAAGCGCTCGTCTATGCTCTATCCCGTGGCGAGAGACTTGACATCTTTCCATGCCGACGAGGCGGACAGTACGAGGTTCTCACCTCAGCAGCCCTCTATTCTGCGCCGCCGGCAGAGAGGCTCTCATTGGGGCCTCCTATGGCAATATATTCTAAAATCTAGAGTTGAGTCCTAGCCAAGCCATCGTCGGCTTTTTCTCCTGCACAAGACATACACGTTCTTTTGCGCCCCTCCAAGACATGGTCTATATTCACTTGCCTTCCCTGGACCTAAGTGCCACACCGGGGCATCCCTGTTTATGTCATATGGTGCTGGTGTTCACACGCCTACTGGCACACACTGGCTCTTACGTAAGTGTTGAGCATACGTCCAAACAAATGCTACCCTTTAAACGAATGTGTAGTCGACGTGCCTGGAATTCTCACAATTCACACACTGTTACATTTACAAAACAAGTTGATTCCCATAGGACTATACTAGGCTGAAAGCCCATATCTATTCAAGCCCTATCCCCGGAGCCAATGATGATGAGAGGGGCGAAGCATCTGTCTGTCTGTCTGTCTGTCTGTCTGTCTGTCTGTCAGTACGCTCCTATCACACTAAAGCACACAACGAATGGACGGATGCTTCGCCCCACTCATCATCATTTACTCCGTGAGTATACTGTGAATTTCTTTTTGTAACGGCACCATCCATACACTTTAATGGTCAACAATATGAAAACCACTAAAGCCATCTAGTGATATTATTTACAAAGACATATACACCAAACGCCATCTATTGAGCAATTATTAATCTTGAGGTGGCTACATACTTACTACATATTGTCATGTGCTTGATCAAGAAAGACAATGGCAGTCGTGCATGTGCCATGAAGGACTATGAAATGGATGAAAAAGAATAACTCGCTTGCGTGTTCTGTAAAAAAGACCGACCTGCTCTTGCTGTCTCAATTTCTGCGGCAAGCCCTCTGTTTTGACTTCGGGACACTGGTGGATGTGCTGCAGCCTACAACACGATGCAGAACAGTCTTGCTCGCACCCATTCACCTAGTCCAGAGACTCAGCCCCTCATCATGACTCCGGTGTACCAATTCAGTCGCCGCCTACTAGGCCTAAGTACGGAGTCTGCACCTGTTTCGCCTCTTTCCAGCATGGCAGCTCCTACGACATATATGGTTATCCTGCCATTGCAGACCACTATTCCCTCTCAGGTGACTCTTGAACATCCTCGCGTTCCTGAAGTTTTCCGTGGGGAAGAGTACGAGGATGTCAAGGATTGGCTGGAACAGTTCGAACGGGTCACTGTATCCAACCAGTGGAGCGAACAGCACAAACTTGGTCGTGCATAATTCGCACTGGAAGATAGCGCTCGCACGTGGTACGAGAACCGCGAGGCTACTATCCAATGTTGGGAAGATTTCCGTCGAGAGCTCCTCACTACAATTTTGAACACGGACCAACGGGATCGCGCACAGCAACTGATTGAGGCCCGCGTGCAAAAACCCAATGAAACTGCCGACATGTACGGAAAAGGTATGATCCGTCTGTTTCGACGAGCTGACCCTGACATGCCCGAGGCGAAGAAGGTGCATCATCTAATGCAGGGTGTTGAAGAACCAGTGTTTGCGCGCCTCGTAAGAATTCTGCCTACCACAGTAGATGAAATCATAAGAGAGGTGACTGTCATCGAGCACGCACTGCAACAACGACGCCGACACTTTGACCACCTGCCGAACCACACGGCAGTAAATGCCGCAGCTCAAAACACTGCCGTATGCGAAAGTTCCCTGCGACAAACGATTAGGGATATACTGCGTGAAGAACTTCGGGCCCTAAGCTTTCCCCCTACCCAACCGCCTGTCGAATCTGTTGCCAAAATCGTCCGCCAGGAGTTGAGGCAAGCCATTACACCACCCGCACCAAGTCCTGAGCCACATCCAGCGAGCTACGCAGATGTGGTCCGTCGTCCTCCACCGTCATTTATGACGACACTCTTCCAACCACGACCCGCAGCCGTACCTTAGTGGCAACGGGATTCTATGAGACGACCACCAGTTCGCCGAACTGATTCATGGCACATAGCCAACCGTCATCCTATTTGCTTCCGCTGCGGAGAACCCGGTCACATTGCCCGCTATTGCCGTAATGGCAATTCCGGGTTCGGGAACTTTTATCGTCCCGCTTCTTCCTGCTCTGAAGACCATCGTCGTGCCCACGATGTCGATCAACTGTCACCTTGCCAAGAAACTCCACTGCGTCTCTGGAAATCTCCATCACCTGCGCGTCACCGTGTCTTCCCTCAGAGCTACGTGGACTTTACCAGAGGCCGTTCGCCTAGCCCGCGCCGGAGAAAATAACTGCTGCAACCTCAGGGGCAAGGTTGCTAATCGTCAAGATACTGAAAAGTTCCTCTATCATCGCAAGAAGGTATGACGACAATGACGACGAATACTAATGCCGAAGAAGTTGTAGGTGCCGATCTTATAGCGTTCTCATTGACGGACATCACGTTACAGCACTGGTCGACACTAGCGCCGACTTCTCAATCATGCAACAAGAGCTCGCCTACCGCCTTAGAAAGGTCAAGACACCGTGGAAATGGCCGCACATAAGCAGTTCTGGTGGTCAGCTGATGACTCCCACGGGTAAATGCACCACTCGTCTTTGCATCGGGGATTCTTGCTTCGTGGCCACTTTCTTCCTGTTGCCAGATTGCTGTAAAAAGCTAATTTCGGGCATAGATTTTCTTCAAGATCATGGTGCTGTTATAAACAACCCTAAACGTATTGTGACGTTTTGCGCACATCCGTATGCCGACAACAGCAGCGTCGAACCACGCGGCCGTTTGTGAATAGCCGACGATGTGACGCTCCCACCGAGATCTTGATGCCTCGTGTCAGTGTCCAGTGGGTGGCCTTGCTCTAAAGAAGTGATAGCGGAGCACATAGTCACCCTTTCGTTCACGTAAGGCAATTCCATCGCGAGGGGTGTCCTAGCGCTTACTGGTGAACAGGCCGAAGTGCTCCTCACAAACTTGAGCAACGAGCGCCGTCAAATCCGGAAGGGTACCACAATTGCCTATTACGACGATGTAGACAAAGTCGGGATTGTTTCGCTTTGCAACCAGATGACGCGACTGACCCCGCCTCGACAACTTCGTCGGTAGACATCTGCTCCACTCTACCGCCCTCTGATAAGAAGCACCTGCTTGAACTTCACCAATTCGAAGACAGCTTTTCGCGTACGTCAAAGGTTCAACAAACACCATTGACCAAGCACCGCGTCATTACTGAAGACAACACATGACCAATACGGCAGAACCCCTACCGTGTGGCTTCGAAACAACGCGGGAAGATTCAGAAGCAAGTACAAAAGATGCTCGTGGATCACGTCATACAACCTTCGAAAAGTCCTTAGGCGTCCCCCGTGGTTTTGGTCAAGAAAAAAGACGGCAGCTTGCGCTTCTGTATTCATTATCGCAAGTCGAACCAACCCACTATGAAAGACGTCTATTCACTGTCCCGCATAGACGATTCACTCGATCGGCTGTGTCGTGCGCGCTATTTCTCTTCAATGAACCTCCGAAGCGGCTACTGGCAGATTGAAGTCGCCGAGAAAGGTCGTGAAAAAACGGCCTTTGTGACACCCGATGGCCTTTACGAATTCAAGGTGCTTCTTTTTGGGTTGTGCTCGACGCCAGTACTTTTCAGCGTCTCATTATTACCATACTATCAGGCCTGAAGTGGCAAACATGCTTGGTCTATCTGGACGATGTTATTGTATTCTCAGCGAATATTGAGGAACATCTCAGCCGTTTATTCACCGTCCTCAAAGCCATAAGTTCGGCCGGCCTTACTTTTTAACCAGAAAAATGTCAATTTGGTTTCAACGAACTGAGCTTCTTAGGCCGCGTCATCAGTCACGAGGTTGTTCGACCTGACCCGGCCAAAATAGACGCTGTAGCGCGATTTCATGCACCACGTGACAAAAGTGCCTTGAGACGCTTCTTAGGATTGTGCGCCTCTTGCCGGCGATTTATGGAGGACTCTTCGTCTATTGAGGCGCCTTTGACACGACTTACACGTGATAACGTCCCCTTCTTTTGGGGTGAACAAAAGCAAATGGCATTGAATGAGCTACGAAAAAGCCTGCAAACTCCTCCTGTCCTTGTGCACTTCGACAAGGAAGCCCCTACAGCACTACACATTGACGCCAGCAATGTAGGTCTGGGTACCATTCTGGTGCAGTGGCAAGAAGACTGTGAAAGAGTAATAGCCTACGCCAGTAGAACTCCCTCTCGCACGGAGGAGAACTGCTTGACTACCGAGGAGTGTCTCGCCGTGGTGTGGGCGGTCATCAAATTTTGTCCATATTTGTACGGCCACTCCTTCAATGTTGTTAGCGACCATCACTCTTTGTGCTGGTTCACCAACCTTAAAGATCCAACTTGCCGTTTGGTGCGCTGGAGCCTAAGGCTTCAAGAGTTCGACATGACCATCATCTATAAAAATGGAAAGAGGCACACCAACGCCGACTGTCTCTCACGGTCGCCAGTGGAGACTGTCGCTCGTGATGACGAAAACATCGATGCGGCTTTCTTGGGAGTTGTCGACACGGCCACTATTGCACAAGAGCAGCGCAGTGACCGCGAGCTGTTACCACTCATTGAATATATAGACGACGTAAAGACGTGCCGCGGTTGTTTGCCAGAGGACTGCCATCTTTTTGCTTGCGAAGCTATGTTCTCTATAGGAAAAACTTCGCACCAACCGGCAACTCGCACTTGCTCGTCGTGCCCCCCTCTCTTCGAAAAGAAATTATGGAAGCGTGCCATGATCAAGCAACTTCTTGTCATCTAGGCTATACCCGAACATTAGGCCGACTACTATGCAAGTACTACTGATCAAAGTTACCTGCTGATGTTAACCATCACGTGCGAACTTGCACCGACTGCCAAAGACGCAAAGCACCGCCCAGCAAGCCAGCCGGTCTTTTACATTCAATCGAAGCACCAGCGAAGCTGTCTACCCAAATTGGAAAAGATTTTCTGGATCCATTTCCAACTTCCACAATATGGAACAGATGGATTATCGTGGCCACCGACTACCTCTCCCGTTATGTGGAGACTAAAGCTATGCAGCGTGGCACAGCAGCAGAGGCCGCTCAGTTCTTTATCGAAAACATCGTCCTTTGGCATGGCGCTCCGACTGCAGTGATCACAGACAGAGGACCTGCCTTCACCGCAGAGCTTTTGAAGTCGGTTCTCAGACTCAGCGGTACAGCTCACCGAATGAAAACTGCATATCATCCGCAGACGAACAGACTGACGGAGCGCCTCAATAGGACCCCCACAGACATGATCAGCATGTACGTTGACACGAAACATAAAAACTGGGATCAGATGTGCGTGACCTTTGCCTATAACACCACTCGACAAGAAACCACTGGAATGGCACCGTTCAGTCTAATTTATTCTCACGAAGTCACGACAACGTTGGATGCCATGTTGCCGCATGAGTGGGACGACATCCATGTACACGCCTAAGAATTCACTCAGCGCACCGAGGAAGGCAGACAGCTCGCGCGTGTGCGCATCTGTGATCAACAGCATCAAAATGCACAATGGTACGACCCCCGACACAAGTTTATTAGCTACCCACCAGGCGACAAGGTCTCGGTCTGCATTCTGATACGTCGACGTGGACTGCCTGAAAAACGTCTAAGACGGTATTTTGGCACATACAGCGTCACGCGACGCTTGAACGACGTGAGCCACGAAGTTGTTCCCGACACTGACTGTAGTTCAAGTGCCAAAAGCATTTACCCAAGGTCGTGCACGTCGTGAGTATGAAACCATATTTATTGAATAATTAGCTCCTGGTTACAGTGTAGGCACGACCACTTCATACGCTTGGTAGAGCGCCTAAGTTTCGCATCGGTACAATGCCGCTTTCGGAGGGAGGCAAATGTTACGTGCTTGATCAAGGAAGACGATGGCAGTCGTGTATGTGCCAAGAAAGACTATGAAATGGATCAAAAAGAAGAACTCTCTTGCGCATTCTATTAAAAAAGACCGACCTCCTTCTGCTGTCTCAATCTCCGTGGCAAGACCTCTGTTTTGACGTCATGACTATATAAATAGAGGAGGGAACAAACCACCTCCTAAGGCGCTTAGCCTCTAAAAAACATCAATGAAAGCTACTAGCGGGGTTCTTTGCGTGAAAGCGATTCACAGAATGCGCGCAACCTGCCCATTTCTTTTGTAGCTTTTCCACCAAACTTCTGCCTCAGAAGGGTGACGACTAATTAAATTTACGGACTTCTGAAATCCTGTGCTGCAAACAACATTATGGGAAATCCGCGATTTTATTAAAAGCAAAGCCCGGTGAAGTAAAATAGTTCTAAAATTATTGCTAAGTAACTTCGAACAATATGAAGAATTTGGGAGAGTTGGTAGGCATTATTGATTCAGAGCAGAAAACAAGACAAATGGTAAAGTGCTTGGGTACAAAATGCTTCAACTGTAGCAAAAAATGCCTTTTTGTGGGAAACATCCGTGCAGTGCTGCGAGCGCCAATTATATGTCTAATGGCGTCTTCGGCTGGCGGCACCAGTGGCGTTTTTTGTGCACTCGTGCCATGCCATACGTTCGTCTTGTCACCACGCGTGGGGTGCCACATGTTTGTCTGGGCCGGCCACGACACGAGTGCACGCCAAGACGGCACCGCGTTGGTCGATAGTGGAGCGTGATGCAGCCCCATCAGCCCGCGCATGCTGGTAGACAGGGAGGTGACGTTCTATCATTTCAGGCGTAGTTTACAGCTGGCGCTGTTGCATAACACGGTAGGACGGGACGAAAAAAGTGTGCGTAAGCTTACATCGTCCAACTGTACTCGCACAAGGCTACTTTTGCCGCCAGGATTCCACTGGACACCGAAGGCAATGCGAAAATTACCGTAAACCTCGTCGAGTTGGTACAGAATCGATGCAGGCCAACCACCTGGAGAACACATGCACGCCCACTGGACACGTAGCGTCTGCAAGTATCTCTTACCTTTTGACTTTCTGTTGTTTGCTCCCTTATTACCAGTACAAACAGAACGCTGGAAATGGACGTCTGCTAAATGGCGTCACCCGCATACAGCACTGCTGTAGCGGATTGAGTTTTGTGGATCACAAGTTCCATTGGCCCTTAACCAGGCGTGACACTCGGGTGGTGTATGACGTAAATTCATTTCCACTGTCACGGTGCCAGTGTACCTCGGCCGAAAATGCCATAAGATGAAGCTACATGAATCAGCTTGCGTCACCTAGGTTTCCAAGCGAAAAATAATAAAAAAATCATCGCAATTCTGCCGTATAAAAGCAGCTACTTCAGAAAATTGATACAAAAACGGGAATTGGACAGGCATGGTCATTCGGCGATAAGCGGATCAAGCTCCCCCAGCCATAGAGTTTATTAGAACAATACTTAGTGAAGAATCTGGGGCTGTGATCAAGTACCTTCATGGGAATTATACGAAGTACAGGTTTTCGATTAGATAGGGTTACCTAGCTAGCAAAGTGTCTACAGACTTCTTTCTACTGTTTCAGTTTCATTCTTCGTGCAGCGTGGGAAGTGGGGTGCAGTGTCAAGCACTGAAGCAGCTTCTTTGTTGTTCTAAGAGGCTGAAGACCACAAGGTTGAAAGTTTGCTGCGACGTTGGAGCTGCATAACTCGACTGTGAAAAAGCGGCCCGGGCTCAGGATCGGGCAGCGGTATCCTTATAGCTCCTTGAGGGCTTGTTTTTTTTCGGTAACTGTATCGGCTTTTCTTAGCTGAAGTGAGTCATTCGATCCTAATGTCACTTTTATCTTCGGTCATGGGCACTCCCCTTGAAGCTTCCACTCCCACCAAAGATCGGCCGTTTGACTATTTGTTATGCTGTAAGTCGAGCAGTGTCCCTGTGGCTCTTGTACGTACCGATGGGGGCACTATTCCGATGAAGAACTCAAAAAGCGAATCAAGTTGAGCTTCGAAAAGCCACTTCAAATTTCCAGGAGATCACCGAGGTCCACCAGCTTGGTCGCGGAGGCATCCAGTGCTGTTCCGCAGATCAGGAATGCATTCGTGAGCTCCTTCAACGTTCCGAATTTGCAGCGCATCCGATAAGCCCATATATTCCAGCACACCTCACATGCTCGAAAAGATGTAGACACAAGCCTGACACTTGCAGGAACGCTCAATTTGTTTTCGGTGGCGTTTGTAATTTCAGTGTACAGGTGCACCCGTACAATTGACAACAGAGCATTCCCAAAGGAATCAGTGATAGCGACCTTTTTACGAACAGTCCGACCACCCAAAATCAAGGCATGGCCACTGATCTATAAGGTAGAGCCACTTTCCTCAAACTTCTGCAGTCTTTGAAATGTTGGCGATATGGACATAGAATAGCGTCAGAGAGTGCC
This sequence comes from Rhipicephalus microplus, assembly GCF_013339725.1. Classification (NCBI taxonomy): domain Eukaryota; kingdom Metazoa; phylum Arthropoda; class Arachnida; order Ixodida; family Ixodidae; genus Rhipicephalus; species Rhipicephalus microplus. Next base: position 67,328 of record NW_023612712.1, on the reverse strand, counting down.
GATCAGTTCTTAGATGCCATCGGTGTAGAAAGAACAATGACAGCCGCAAGTGCAGCTCTAAGAAAGAGTGGTGATGCATTTGTAACGGGGTGCACCCTGCAGAATCTGCAGACTGTGCAGCAAAGAAAGGGAGCTTGCGATATTAGATATTGTCATGAGGTCATGACGTGGCCGAAGACAAGGACACTTTGTGTTGGAATTTAACAGTTCATTTGGACGCACCTGTGTCCGGTAAACGGATGATCCAATTACAGTAGCAGTCTTGGACTGATATCCGCGAACAGAGCGTCGGCCGTTGTTCAACTACTCACAAACGGCGAAGTGCGTCGGCATTTATACTCTTGCCATCGAATGTTCTAGCGTTATCGCTGGCGGTGTCATAGGTTTTAGAATAATCTGTACAGTTCGCCGAGTGGGTGTGATCTTATCGAAATGATCTACTAAAGTCCCGAAGCTTCTCGAAAACTGCAGGCGCGGTTTGCGCTGAGAATTGTGCAGTGTTTTGGGGAGATAACAAAACATGAGAAATTGAACGTGGCATTGCCCCCTCTGAAAAAGGCATCGTCCCGGTGCTTTAACTAAGAGGAAGGTACAACAATATAGAAGAAAGAACAATGAATAAATTACGATACAACAATAATACAAAAACACTATTTCAGTTTGTCAACACGCATGAAACGGTTTGAGGCGCGCGACATGGACGGCTTCAGGTCACTATCAGCGTCGTTGAGAGTTCGTGATGCCGTCGGGAACATCCTCGTAATCAAGTGGGCCGAGACGTCAAACCACCCTGTACGGTCCGAAGTACCGTCGCAGAAGCTTTTCACTTAGTCCACGTCGGCGTATCGGCGTCCACACCGAAACACGTTCACCGGGCTGGTATTCCACGAAGCGTCGTCGAAGATTGTAACGGTGGCTGTCGGTCGTCTGTTGATTCTTGATACGGAGACGCGCAAGTTGTCGGGCTTCTTCGGCGCGTTGAAGGTACCCACTCACATCGAGGTTTTCTTCGTCGGTGACGTTGGGTAACATAGCATCGAGCATCGTTGCCGGGCTCCTTTCGCAGTCCAATTTGTATGGAGATATCTGCGTCGTCTCCTGCACCGCCGTGTTGTATGCAAAGGTCACGTACGGAAGAATTGCGTCCCATATTTTGTGTTCGACATCGACGTACACTGCCAGCATGTCGGCGATCGTCTTGTTTAGCCGCTCGGTGAGGCCGTTGGTCTGTGGGTGGTACGCTGTCGTCCAGCGGTAGTTTGTGTGGCTGTATGCCAAGATCGCTTGAGTTAAGTCGGCAGTAAATGCCATTCCTCTGTCAGTGATAAGGACCTCCGGTGCGCCGTGAAGTAGGACAATATTTTCGACGAAGAATTTAGCTACCTCTAATGCACTGCTATTTGACAGGGCTTTTGTCTCGGCGTAGCGGGTGAGGTAGTCGGTAGCTACCACGATCCATTTGTTTCCGAAAGCTGACGTCGGGAATGGCCCCAATAGGTCCATACCAATCTGCTGGAAAAGTCGGTGAGGTGGTTCCATTCGCTGCAAAAGTCCCGCTGGTCTTGTCGGTGGTGTTTTGCGTCGCTGACAGTCCCAGCATGTCCTCACATAACGAGTGACGTCGGTGGTAAGACGTGGCCAATAGTACCTTTCTTGTATACTCGCGAGCGTGCGAGAAACACTGAGGCGCCCTGCTGCCGGATCGTTGTGCAGGGTCTGCAGGAGTCCTGGTCGCAGAGCTGAAGGCACTACAACCCTACTGAAACGTTCCGTATGACGCGGAGACCTCAAGTACGGAATTATTGAAATATGGAAGGCGTACGATGCGGACTCCGCATAAGGCGTATGATGTGGACTCCGCATTTTATGGAGGCGTATCATGCAGAAATTACTGAAATGTGCGCATGTTACGTCTGAATGTAGTGCAAAGCAATATAATGTGTAAATTGAATAGACGTCCACATCTTGAGTACATGCAATACTGTGTACAAATCACAATATTTCTTAAATGTGCATGATGAGGGATTGAATCATCGGCATCTATCTAATTGTCGTGATGCGGAAGCAAAATTTCCTTTTAAATAAAATACATTACAAAACTACTAAATTAACATGCTAGCAATCATAAATGGTGGTTACATTGCAACACATTATTGCAGTGTTTTATGCAAGACTTAAATAACTTATAAAGTTATTATCAATGGAGAAGCCTGAATATACACATCAGCCCTGCTACAATCAATATATCTTTTTTATTGTCTGCATGATCCAGCGGTGAATAGTGACATTGCAGTGTTGATGGTACACAAATGAGGTGACTGCACCGTAATTTCACGAGCTCTACCTAAGCCACAGGATGGTGGCACAAAACACAATGTAACAGCAATTTTAGAACGAAATGTTTAAACATAAATAATAATCATAGCACTGTGAAAGTGTGGCGCTGTGTTTATCTCATGAACGCCTTGTGGAGATCGACAAAATGCTGCTTGAGGCTCCGGCACCACTGTAAATTTGGACGGTCACTTCCATAGAACTTGTGTATCCTTCGTAGGCACCTGGAAATGAAAATAATTGGCACAAATAATGTCAGAGACATGTGAGCACATTAGTTCACATGCACAAGAAGTATAACACACAGAATGAAACTGAAAATGTAAGGCACACAATCGTTCATGTTATGCATATGTGAATAATAGAAGGAATGAGTGTATAAATTAGTTCTGCCGCATCAAAGAAAACAGCATGCTTATCACAGTGAAAATAACTAGGTTGTCACGATTTTCAATGGTAGAGATAATCGATAACATGTCCTTATGAAATTATGATTTAAAATCTTCCTGCACAGTAAACCTTTAGGAACTGCAAGTGAAAGCTCTCAATGTACATTTAATAGTGTGTGCATGTACATCTGCTGCCTTTATACAATACAGTTTGTGCACAAAATTGGCATCTTGAACAATTTTGAGAGTTAAACCTATGCAAGTTATGAAGGTTAAAATCACCATGAAAGCAAGCAGGACCAGGCTGGTGCCTTTAAAAATCTGTGCAAGCCAGACAACTATAACCGAACTGCACACATATAGGGGAGCAAGAGTAACAGAAATTCGGCGGCTGACCCGCAGGTCGCGGTATCAAATCCTGGCTCCATTTCTGATGGAGGCAGAAATGCTGTAGGCACGTGTGCTCACATTTAGGTGAACGTTAAAGAACCCCAAGTGGTCGAAGTTTCCAGTGCCCTTCACTACGGCGTCTCTCATAATCATATAGTGGTTTTCGAACGTGAAACCCCACATATAAATCAAGAATAACAGAAATAAACTGCCAACAGAAAAGTTGGGTGCATGTGCTATCTGTAAGTGCTTAGACCTTACCACATACAGCATGCTCATTCCATTTTAAATACCGATATTGAAAGTAACTGCTCTATTAGGAATGTAAAAAATAAGGTAGAACTGAACGACTCTAAAAAAGTGACCCTGTTATGACGACATCATCATCATCATCAGCCTGACTATGTCCACTGCAGGACAAAGGCCTCTCCCATCTTCCGCCAGTTAACCCGGTCCTGTGCTTGCTGCTGCCAATTTATACCCGCAAACTTCTTAATCTCATCTGCCCACCTAACCTTCTGTCTCCCCCTAACCCGCTTCCCTTCTCTGGGAATCCAGTCAGTTACCCTTAATGACCAGCGGTTATCCTGTCTACGCGCTACATGCCCTGCCCATGTTCACTTCTTCTTCTTGATTTCAGCTATGATATCCTTAACCCCCGTTTGTTCCCTAACCTACTCTGCTCTCTTCTTGTCTCTTAAGGTTACACCTACCATTTTTCTTTCCATTGCTCGCTGCGTCGTCCTTAATTTAAGCTGAACCCTCTTTATAAGTCTCCAGGTTTCTGCTCCGTAGCTAAGTACCGGCAAGATACAGCAGTTATATACCTTCCTCTTGAGGGATAGTGGCAATCTACCTGTCATAATTTGAGAGTGCTTGCCGAATGTGCTCCACCCCAATCTTATTCTTCAAGTTACTTCAATCTCGTGGTTCGGCTGTGCAGTTATTACCTGCCCTAAGTAGACATAGTCTTTTACAACTTCAAGTGCAGTATTACCTATCTCGAAGCGCTGCTCCTTGCCGAGGTTGTTGTACATTAATTTTGTTTTCTGTAGATTATTTCAAGACCCACCTTTCTGCTCTCCTTGTCTAACTCCGTAATCATGAGTTGCAATTCGTCCCCCGAGTTACTCAGCAATGCAATGTCATCGGCGAAGCACAGGTTACTAAGATATTGTCCATTCACTTATCCCTAACTGTTCCCATTCTAGGCTTCTGAAAACCTCCTGTAAGCACGCGGTAAATAGCATTGGGGAAATAGTGTCCCCCTGCCTTACACCCTTCTTGATTGGTATTCTGTTGCTTGCTTTATGAAACACTAAGGTAGCAGTTGATCCCCTGTAGATTTTTTCCAGAATGTTTATATATACTTCATCTACGCCCTCATTCCGCAGTGTTTGCATGACGGCTGATATTTCTACTGAATGAAACGCCTTCTCGTAATCTATGAAGGCTATGTATAGTGGTTGGTTATACTCTGAGCATTTCTTTATTACCTGATTGATAGTATGAATGTGGTCAATTGTTGAGTAGCCTGTTCGAAATCCTGCTTGTTCCTTTGGTTGATTGAATTCTAATGTTTTGTTTACTGTGTCTGCAATTACCCTAGTAAATAGCTTGTATACTACAGATAGCAAGATATCGGCCTGTAATTCTTCAAGTCCTTGTCAACTCCTTTCTTATGTATTAAGATGATGTTAGCGTTCTTTCAAGACTCTGGTACTCTTCCCGTCAGGAGACACCAAGTAAACAGGGTGGCTTGTTTTTCTAACACAATCTGTCCCCCATCTTTCAGCAGATCTGATGTTACCTGATCCTCACCAGCAGCTTTGCCCCTTTGCATGCTTTCCAAAGCTTTTCTTACTTCTTCTATCATTACTGGTGGGGTGTAATCTGGGTTACTGCTAGTTCTTATAGTATTGACGTCGTGGTTGTCTCGGCCACTGTACAGATCTCTGTAAAACTCCTCCGCCATTTTAACTATCCTATCCATATTGGTAGTTATTTTGCCTTCTTTGTCCCTTAGTGCATACATCCGACTTTTGCCTATCCCAAGTTTGCTCTTCAATGCTTTGACACTTCTTCCGTTTTTCAGAACGTGTACAATTCTCTCCATGTTATACCTTGTTACATCGCATACCTTACGTCTATTATTCAACTTGGAAAGCTCTGCTAGTTCTATTTGGTCTGTTGTACTTGACACTTTCATGATTTGACGCTTCTTAATTAGGTTCTTTGTTTCCTGGGAAAGCTTGCCAGTGTCCTGTCTAACTATTCTGCCTCCAACTTCCACTGCACACTCCGTAATGATACTCGTCAGATTATCATTCATTGTATCTATGCTAAGGTTCGTTTCCTCACTAAGAGCCGAGTGCCTGTTCTGCAGCGACACTCTGAATTCCTGTACTTTCCCTCTCAGTTCTAGCTGATTGATTGGCTTCTTGCGTATCAGTTTCTGTCGTTCCTTCTTCAAGTCAAGGCGAATTCGAGACCGTACCATTCTATGGTCACTGCATCGTACCTTGCCAATCACTTCCACATCCTGCATGATTCCAGGGTGTGCACTCATTATAAAGTTTATTTCGTTCTTATTTTCGCCATTAGGGCTCCTCCATGTCCACTTGCGGTTTTCTCATTTTCGGTAGAAGGTATTCAAAATCCGTAAATTATTGCGTTCTGCGAATCCTACTAGTAGCTCTCCTCTGGCGTTTCTAGTACCGATGCCATAATCTCCTACTGCCTGGTCTCCAGCCTGCTTTTTCTCTACCTTTGCATTAAAGTCGCCCATCACTATAATATACTGTGTTTTTACCTTACTCATTGCCGATTCCACGTCTTCATAGAAGCTTTCAACTGAAGCGTCATCATGGCTGGATGTAGGCGCATAAGCCTGTACTACCTTCATCTTGTATCTTTTATTCAGTTTATATACGATACCTACCACCCTTTCATTAATGCTATAGTATTTCTCTATGTTGCCAGCTATGTTTCTGTGAATTAGGAACCCCACTCCCAGTTCTCTTCTGTCTGCCAAGCCCCTGTAGCAAAGGACGTGCCCATTCTGTAGCACCGTATAGGCCTCATCTGTCCTCCTAACCTCACTGAGCCCTATTATATCCCATTTGACACCCTCTAGCTTTTCGAATAGTACAGCTAGACTTCCCTCACTAGATAAGGTTCTAGCGTTAAACGTTGCCAAGTTCAGGTTCCAGTGGCGGCCTGTCCGGATCCAGAGATTCTTAGCACCCTCTGCTGCGTTGCAGATCTGACCGCCGCCGTGGTCAGTTCCTTCGCAGCTGCTGGGGACTGAGGGCCGTGAGATATTTGACGTAAGCATGTAGGAGGTAGTGGTCAGATACTGCACCAGGGTGGCCAATCCTTCTCTGGTGAGGGAGTGCGTTCTCGGCGGTGTTTGCCGGTGAGGCCGCACCCCAGGCCTCTTAATGCAGTTCCATCGACACGCGGATTTTTTTTAATCCGGTTGGGAACTGCGTGGTACCGGGATTTCAACCACGGACCTTTTGCATGCGAGGCGGATGTTCTAACCACTACGCCATCGCCGTCCGATCTAGTAGCGACCTACAAATATGCTATTTGTTTTCTGCAATACGTGGTATGCACTCTTCAAACCATTTGACTTGTGGCAGCACGTTTTCTTATAACAAAATAGAATAGGACTCTGAAGTATCATTATGCAAGAAAAAATCTTCAAAAGAACAATCAAGTTTGAAGTCATAACTTTTAATATAGCTACTATGACTATAACCAAGAAATCGACCTCAACATGGCTAATGTTAGTTTTTAAGGCCTATGTTCACTAGACAATGAACTATACCACAAAAAGCACAGCGTTCAGGCAAAGCACCACACACAAAAAAAGAAAGCAGTCCTTTTTGTTATTACCTACAATGCCTTTAAAATGGTATTTTTACCTCTACTTTCCGCTTTTTATCTAAGTAACTGGTGTGAAACAAGTTAGCTGAAAATGCACTGTGCCTCCAAAACCTGTTGGTTGAATCCGAATATTTAATAAATGGTGAAACTTGCACTACATTAGGCTCCACAAGCCTCGGAACAGCGAGACTGCATGACTCTTAGGACAACTTCGGTGACTTGTGTTTTGTTTCTGGGCCTAAGCATAAAGACAAGGGCTGAACTGAATTGCTGCTAACAAACAAATGCTTTCGAAATTGCCCGAGCGTCAAAGGATGCTCAGACATTTGTTGTTTTTTGCACTGGGCTATTCTACACCAAACATACAAACCAGACTGCCTGGCGACCATCACAGATGTATAGTTTAAAAAATGATAGTAATTTACTCTTCTGAAAATAGTTATTTGCAGAAATGTTTTAAAGAGAAAAAAGTAGTAATCACGTGGGCTCCTTCAGAATTTCGCAGAATGTCGTGCGGGTGTTATTTGTGAGAAAACTTTTAAAGTACCGCTTTTTCTTGCCATATCAAATTTGAGGTACATATTAAGTAAAGGTGCTTCTTAAAGTATTTGAAGACGAGTAACATTAGTGCAGTTTTTCCGCTACATAGGCTTTGAAGATTTCAGCCAAACTGTTTATCGTTTGCATTTCTTGTATGGCAATACTGTACTTCGTATGAATATTTGAGTCACAAATACTCACTGCACAGAAGTTATATTTCGCGAAAAAAAATATGTTAGGTCCAGATTACAAATATCAATATATAATCGTTTCTGTCCACATTGAGATGCGATTCGAGCTGTGTGTTTGTCTAATTGAAAATTCTTTTTACGTGTAAGTTGAAAGCAAATAAACAGTTCTTGTTAAATGGCAAGTGTTATCATTACAATTTTTGTTTAAATGAAGAAAATGATTTTTGAAGTCTCCTATTGAGGGCCATGGGGAACTTCGGAACGGAAGCTGTCGTATATCAAATGCAGAAAACAGCCATCACAAGAAAACTTCAAAAATTCATTTTTACTTTAAGACTAGGTGTAATCATATAACTTGCCATATAAAGAGAACTGCTTCCTTGCTTTTGATGTTGCAAAAAAATTGTACTAATATTACTGAGCTTCATGAACTACACACAATCACCTTTACTTAATACCTAGACCGAATTTAGTGTAGAAGAGGCAGTATTTTTGAAACACTTTTTTTACTTTTTACGAACAACACCCAGACGACATCCTGGGAAGTCCAGAAGGCACCAACGTGGCCTAATATTTTGTTCTCTGCGATATACTTTAGCATTTTGCTGTTTTCAATACAGTAAACGAGCACAATATTTTTTTTTTCAAAACACATTTAGGATGGTTAGCAAAATGGCTGGGATGTTCGATGTGTAATTGCCTCTCTTCCAGCATTTATTTTTCCGAAGCTCAAGCTATCGCCTCTCTGTTACTGCCTCCCTCACATACGATGCCTGCATAGGAAAGAAAAAGAAAGGCAGGTCTGACAAAGTTCACAAGGCAAGATATTTTCATGTTGGATAAATTCATTACCATAAACAGCAGCAAAATAACATTCATTTGGAGTAGTCCAAGACACAAGCTATATACCAGCATACTAAGAGCCAAGCACAAACTTTTCATTTGATTATGTGTGTGATAGACAGGAAGCACTTATTACAAGACTGATCAGTCTGTAATTAACTGAATGAAGTACAATGCACTGTTCAATCCAACACCACATAGGCATCTTTGGTATAGCAAAGCCATGTTTCATTGATTCATGCACTAGATGGGACAATGCAAATGTAACAAAAAAGGTGAAAAAAGAAAACAAAGGAAAAAAGAAGAAAAGGGGGATGCAAAGTAGGAGCAGTGTAGCACTACCTTTACTTTGCATCCCCCTTTTCTTTCTTGTTTTTTTCTTCTTTTCTATCCTTTATCTTTTTTTGCTTCCCTTACCCCCAACCTCCGACAGGAGAACACTTTGTATCAGCGCAACCTAACTTGAAAAGAAGCAAGGGCTGCACTCTTCTGCGTTATAGGTTTCTTTTTCAAACATTTCCAACAGGCACACACGCCTACACCAAAAGATGATGCCATTACTGACCCCATTTAAACTAACACGCCAAGGACGGCAAGGGTGACTTCTAAAAATAGGTCCTCCTATCGCAACATCGGCCAGCCTGTCTGAGGTACTTCCACTGTTCACCCTGATTACCCCACTAGATGTTTCCATCTGTCGACTCACATCTTCATTTTGGATAACACTAAGACGAGCTTACATTGATGAATACGCACGAACGTTTAGTGATGTATCATGTATCAGATTAAGCAACTCTGTTAAAAAGCTATTGATAGCTTGCTTCCAGGCTTTTTATACTGTAGCCTGAAACTTCGTAATGTCTTGTATGCACATGAACCAGATTGACAACGTAATGCACAACATGCTTAAGAATACTGCAAGGAACATGATAACGACAAAACGACCAGCCAAACAAATTTTCCGCTGTACATGTTTATAAAGTGTTCATGTACACCCAAACGAGGTGCTTATGATACAAGCCGAAAAAACCTACAAGTACACACTAAACCAATTCTGACCCTTAAGGGTGTCAAAAAGGGTGCCGACACCCTAAGCAAACCCTTTGAGCAACCTATTCGCGTCTCAGCACACTACAAGCGGAACCTAAAGAGTGAAGACATCAAAAGGGTGAAAACTAGGGGGCAAAAAGGGTGCAACAACTAATGGGTGCTGATGAGCACCCATTAGGGTGCACAGTCGCCGACATATCTTTGTGAGTAAAGTGGTCATAGAGCATAAACAATAGCTTTTAGGGGTCTACTGGTTAGACACCATGGTCTCATTAATAGCCCCACCACAGTAACGGATATCTGAATAGCGATAGTGCCCGACTCAACGTAAGTTCTGCACTGGTTCTTGCATTTTTGCTGCCTTTTTCTCGTCGCTTCACGGCCGGCGCTGACCTAGCTATGCTCTACAAGCTCACTAGCCAATGGCGGAGGACGCAGCTTGTAGAGCTACAACACGATTGTGACTTACACATATAGAGCTCTCGGCCTCGTTTGCACCTAACATTGAAAACAAAGCTTCGTCCATGACAGTATATATAAATCATATATTTCTTAATGCAAAGAAATAGAAACCAACAAGACCGTGGAAGATAAAATAGTTTTTGTGTTGCACAAATATTTGTTAACCTTACAATTTATCAGTTGACACGTGTTACCAATTTTTATGGCGGGCTATGGACTTTGACGTTCTAAAATTATAACAATAAAGAAACGTTTTCTTGATTTTGTTCATAGAAATATTCTTCAAAGCAAGTTAAAATGACCTTTGACTAGAACCTTTTCCTAAAGAAAATTCACTAAAGACAGCTAAAATATTGTTTGCCAACTAAAACGCTCATTTTGTTGTGACAAATTTTGCTTGCTGCCTTTACTTTCTACTAATATACAACCGCTTTTAACACTGTTTTTAACATCCAGCTTAACCACTCAACCAATGTACAGATATTAACAAGGTATCGGTATAAGAAATACACAAGCAAGCAAACGTTTCAAACTTCGCGCGCTCTTTCACATTTCAAATTTTGCGCGAATACGCGTTATGTCATTTTGTCATTTTTCAAAAGTAAGAAATATTCTATGCAATACACACTAGCGTATATTCTATTTTCACTACTTTTGACTATACATTTGAGCAGAAACAATCTATTTACTTATTATATAAAAGAATATGTGCGCAAATTCGGATCGGTGGCCTCAGAAGGACAGAAATGGCGGTATATTCCTGGAGGCCGCAACGGCCAACGTTACTAGATACTTTTTTCAGTTTGCGAACTGCGGCGCCGCGAGTGTCACCCTTCCCTGTGTCGGTGGATGGATGGATGGATGCTATGAGCGTCTCCTTTTATAACGGGGTGGTGACAAGTATGCCACCAGGCTCGAAAAAAAAACCTTTTTTCTTTTTTTTTTATGTTGGCCTAATGCCTCTACTTCGATAAATTCTATCTTAATGGAAAAAAAGGTAAATTTTCAGCTTAAGTTCTCTGCCATTTACGGCACACTGTCCATATTTTATTTTTCCAATATTTATTTTTGTCCTTTCTCTCTAATTTTCTGCCACCAATACTCTAACCGTCTCTTACTTATTTCAATCGCGGGTGTGTTCAGCTTTCCATTGTTGTCCCTAAAACCCAAGGCTTCCTTTAGGCTCGTGCCCAAACGTACACCTGGGTGGATATCTCCACAGTCAATCAGAACATGCTCCGCCGTTTCCTCATCTTTCCCGCAGCATGTGCATTGTTCTTCTTTACTGAATCTTGCTTTATAACTACGCGTTCTAAGGCAACCCGATCTCGCTTCAAACAGTAAAGCGCTTCCCCTTGAATTATCGTAAAATGCCTCCCTCCTTATTTCATTTTTGCCCTTTCGGTAGTTACTCAGAGCCGGTTTTTTCTCCATAGCTGCCATCCAGTAAATCCTCTCCGCCTCCCTGACTTTTCCCTTAACGCTCTTTGTTGACATATGGCTCACAATACCAGCCGTATATTTACTAGTGAGTCTTCTAGTTCTTTTTCTCCACTGTGTGTCCACGCTCTTCCTATACAAATAACGGAACACCTTCTCTGCCCATCTACTCTCCTTCATATTTCTTAGCCTTTCTTCGAACCTTATTTTGCTCTGCGCTTCCCTCGCCTCAAAACCTGCCCACCCCATATCGCCCTTTACAGCCTCGTTTGTCGTCTTCCCGTGAGCACCCAACGCGAGGCGTCCCACAGTCCTTTGATTTACATCCATTCCCGATTGCATCTCTGCCCTCATGCACACCACTGAGTTCCCAAAAGTAAGCCCTGGAACCATTACACCCTTCCACAGACCTCGAAGCACCTCATACCTATTGTATCCCCACAACGCTCTGTGCTTCACGGTCAAAAGCCGCAAGCGCGCCCCCTCTCGGCGGTGCCCGGACCCACGCCGGCAGAGTTACTGCAGTTGTGCTCTCATGCCTGGTGCTGCTTTGTTGCTTTCAAGTGTGCTTCGTAGTCATCGCTGTCACTGAGTCCCAGCAAGATTTATTTCGACGTAACTCGCGTAGTGTGTGCTTTGGCTGCAACTTACTACGGTAGCGATCAACGTGGTGCCCGGCGTGGCACCGACGCTGTCAGCGTTGGCGTGATCTGCATGGTGCCGGGTGTTTTTTAATGTCTTCAACTCAGTCATCGCTTTCCCTGTGAGCTACACAGCTCACATGTGTCATGTGACGGTTCTTGAATGTGAGAAAACATGCCTCGCTGCTTTGTGACTGGTTGCCGAAGTGGGTACGATTCGACGAAATCCGCGGCCGAAAAGAGAGATTTTTTCAAGCCTCCCGCTGACGAGGTGTGCCTTCAACTGTGGCGACGGGCTATACCGAGATCGGATACATTTAGACTTAATGCTGTGGCCCACTTTCAATGGTTTTTTTTACATAGGCAATCGAATTTTAAATTTTAAATTAAAGAATTTTAAAGAATTTTAAAGTCCCGCAAGATTCGGGCATCGCGCTCACGTCTCTGCCGTGTGGCATCGCCTTAGCGGCTCAACTGGTGATTTACTTGCACACTCGTAATAACCTTCGCTCACCCTCTCGGGAAATCACTCCCATTACACAAAATTAACCGCGTAAATTTCGTTTAACGTTGCGCGAAGGCTCCGTTACGATGCGGCGACCGGTCAAATGGCGTCGGAAGCGCCACCTAGAGAGCGGGAAACGAAGGGGGCCGCGTTTCGCCGCCGCATCCCCGCGGAGTTTGCAAACTGAGGTAATCTAGTAACGTTGGCAACGGCCGTGTGCCGAGCGTTTAAGGTCGATTTTTTATGTTGTTCAAAGTGTGCTTGCGCTGTCTTTCGTGTTCTGTCGGTGCTGCTTGTTACGAGGATGCACTATACTCAAGAGATGACCGGCTGCTTCGTACCGTCGAGCGCTCGCCAAACTAAAAAGGTAGGTCAGTGTTTCTGCTGTCGACGCTTTGTTTTTTGCTTATCCGGCCGAGGCCGTGGCGTGCCCGATCCAGGCTGCTGTGCTTCTGCCCGCGTCCTTGGCTCCTCCCGCGGTTAACATTGAAGGCGCTATAGTATAATAACGTTTTGAACTAAGGTTTTCCTAGCTGGTAGACGATAAGTGAGTTTTTATTAACGTAGCGAGCCTGCTAGCGTGTCTGATTTCATTAGGCTCAAGTCTAAGCTCAGGGACGTTACGCGCGGATGGTTTTTATTTCTGTGGGGAAGGAGGTTAAAGCAATGTGCACTGTGCGGCTGTGAGTCGGCGGGCGATGCTCTACACGCTATGCATCGCTATATTTGTGCAATGCCGTCAGACGCCGTTCGGGGACTGTGTCTGGAAGCCGTAAGCGTCGTCTGTGTATCTCGTGCGTTGGAGTATACCGGTGATTCGCGTTAAGTTAGATCTTTGCGTATTTAATTTATGAGAATGGAGAAGAATAACGTGGTGTCCGCGTTGGTATTTACGCGGCCTTGTTCGTTTTCTGTGCCATAGGAGTATATGAAGAAAGTTTCATATGTTACGCGTCCTCTTTTTAACAGCTGCGTGATCAATAAATGTGTGTGACTATTATAAAATAGATGTGTTTTCCTGTGTGACCAAATGTGTTTGCATCCACCGGGCACGTATAATAATAAATTATCATGATATCCAGCTCAATTAAGTGCGCGTAAACTTGACACAGCGTGCTGTAGGTGTGGTTCCCAAAGCGTGCAATTACGCCGGGGTCAATACATTTTGTCAGGGGCCGAATAGCCGCACCTTAGCTGTGCAAGCGCTAGGTGGAGCAGTTCACTCGTTCGAGTGCAATTTTGGCGGTACTGCTTGTTCCCCCCTGTTCACCTATCATTGCATTGTTCTGGTTTTTAAGAATTGTGGGCGCTGCAGCTGCTTTGGAGTTAAAACTTTGCCGAATACCTTTACGTCTATAAACATTCTAAAACGAAGTTCTAACACAACTTCCAATGACCATTTCGAATACAAATGTAACGCTTTATCTGATATCATAAATTCTTTATGACCTCGCTGCAGATTTACAAGTGACCTGGGATATGTGCAGTGTATGAATACCTAATTTATTGCTCAAAATGCAATAAGGTTATTTATCACAGTATGCGTGCCTAAGGCGTGCATATGTTGCTGCTGACATGCAAACTTAGACATTGTATTTATCTAAGAATGAACAAGTCTATACTGCCGTTTTTTGAAGATGTACGCATCAGACCAATTGAATAATATCAAGAATAATGTTCACCAAGTGATTGTTGTTTATTGGCTTGCACCGACGTCACTAAAACCACCTTGTTGGTACTTAGACTACATGGTAGGATGCGAGATTCATGACGTCGTATTGAATGTTATGGTCACATGATTTGCGAAGGAAATTATTATTAGCATACAGAGGCCAATACCGTTGTGGCCTCATCGTTATCATTATGAAGCAGGTTAGGCAATATGTGATTCTGCTGCCATTACATCATGTTGGGAAACCATTACGTTATGTAGCTATCTGCAGTGTCTGATATTCTGGTTGCCGGTCAATATCGCAGAAGCTTGCCTGCTTTATTTTGATGGCATGGAGTTCAAGATTTATGTTTTGTCTTAGCGTTTCCACTTTTCCCCCCTATGATCATTAAACAGCTTGTGTTTGATTAGAAGTGAGGAGGAGGAGTAGTGCCTTTTTAGCCAACCAGAACAATTTAGATCAATGATCACTATGAAGCAGCACGCAATATTCATTTAGTGAACTGAATTTTAGGCAAATTATAAAGGTCCGAATGTTAGCAGTTTGAAGGAAGCTTCATTCGTTGAACTCATGAGAATAAATGGTAGAGAAGGAAACGCAGGGAGATTAGCCAGACCAGTAAAGCCGGTCTGTCACCCTACACGGGGGAACAGGGAGATTGAAGTCCTGTCGCAGTGGTGTAGTCGCTAAGGTACTCGGTTTCTGACTCGAAGGTCGCAGGATGATATTCCGGCCTTGCTGGCTGCTTTTTCGATAAAGGTGAAAATGCTGTTGGCCTGTGTTCTCAGATTTGGGTGCACGTTAAAGAACCCCAGGTGGTCGAAATTTCTGGAGCCCTCCACTACCTTGGTAAAAAACTCAGGTGTCAGTATTGCTTTGTTTTATGCTTTATCTACAGTTGATGCATATGCGCATACTGACGTGTATATGCAGTGGTATTGCAATTTTACGTAATAAAATATTCATATGGTGCATATTGCATGGCATATACCTAAGAAACACATCACATGGGTATCATAACTACAGAAATGCAAATGTGCCTCTATGGATGCACTCGTGCATATATTTGGTCAGCTTAAAGAACAGAGTTTATTGATTGCAGGCAACAGCCTTACTCACGCCTGCTTATCTATTAATTACGTGCAGTCGATACAGCTAAAAGGGGGTGTCTTCATTTAAGAGTTCTAACTTCATCTTCGTGCATGAGCGAGCTGTAAAGGTGATTGAAAATTCACATGTATGACATCGACATGAAAAGCTCTGCAACAGCATGTTTTTCGTTGTATTTATACTGCAGCATGTCCTTTTTGTATTTCTCAGTTGCGTGCCACTAAATATATGTTGGCCATGTATTTCTAGCCATTCACTGCAATTTGGCAAGCAGCGCATGCAGTCTAGACAAACCTCACCAAAGTAATTTTTTTGCACCGGTGCAGAAACTCTTCGGCACGGTCTGTCATTTCATGTGTGTGAGGCTGCTCAAGGAAAGTTCCTGACAAGGTCAAGGAGCCCAAGCACCAGCGAACTCTTAACCATTGTTCCAAGCATCAGCTCTGTTCACCCTGCTCATGCGCTGTGCCTCACCAAGCTACTGGACGCTGCCTACTTACATGAAGTTCTCTCCATATTCCCCTCAGTTTGGCAGCAGTGTGTGTGGTCTTCAAATGCTTGCCAAAATCATTTTTGCACAGGTGAGACACTCATTTCTTGCTTTAATTGTGTTAGTATTACTGCATGCACTCCTGCCAAGCAAGAGTACTAATGTTTCCTGTGAATTGTTTGTCATGGTAAACAGAGGATTTCAAGCACAAAATTGATGCTGAACTTTGGTTCTTCAAGAAGTGGGGAACGAAGGTTGTGACAGTGTCAACGCGCTCTCTTTAGAAATAAAGGCTTTGCATGAAGAGCCTGTACCACCTTGAAAGATGCACAAAAAACTTCCAGGTGGAAATAAGCAACTTCAGATAAAAATTGAAAAATTTACACTGTATTCAAGGTGGAACTATCTGACATCAAAGGCGCCTCAGATGAGGGTTTTCTTTTGACACTGTCCGAAATTTTTGTGCGATGATGGAAAAACCATTACTCGTGATGATATTGACACTGCAGAGTAGCAACAAACAAGCCTCGTTTAGAAAAAAATAGTAGTGCATTATGAACGATGTTACAAATGAAATCTTCTGCATAAAACAAAAAACTTACATCTGTCTACAGTGGCCTTTCTGTTTAAATCAAGTAGTCTCATTTATGTCAAGGAACACTTCACAAGACAAGGTAAGCAGTTAAAAAGAGCACGAATGCAAAAAAGCAAGTAGGATTGAGGTTCAATTGTATGCAAGGTACGAAATTTATAGCAAAAAAAAATGAAACATTAGCAATTTTAAAGACTGCCTTCTTAGAAGATCTGGCAAAACGCTGTGTTAATGCCTTCAGAGCCACACTTTTCTTGAGCTTGCAATGTCAGTAAACTATGACTGACATGGCAGAATTTTGATACCTAGATAGTGAAAAAGGCCACCAGCTATCTTCAATGCGTTCACCCTAAATGCTCTTAGCATTATAAATAAGACTAGTAGCCTGTGTCTCTATTTCAATGACATGTCGGTAAAATTTGGTGCCATTCTTTTGACATGATCTTTGTATTTTTCGTGCGATATCGCCCACAAAAAATTCCAGGGTACAATTATCATGGCATTGTGTAGTTCATGAAATGGGGAAGAGGAATAGTGCTGTATATCAAAAGTTAATTTTTGGCTGATGTCAATTGACTTCCGTGTGTTAAGCCCTGTGTTGAGTGTGTAGTAATACGACTTGGGGGTTTTGTTTTGCAACAATTAGCACGCCTTCATTAGGTCATAAGTAGGAATTTTGAGTTTCTAGAAACTAGGTAACTTGATTTTTCGGTCCCAGATGCACAGACGATTTTTCGCTCACAACCAACGGGGCAGACGCCGGCGGCGGGTTTTCTGCGACACGAGCTCTTCAACGCTATCATGTTAAAACCTGACATAGGCAGCATTGACCAAATGAATGCAAAGAATAAAGTCAAGTGTCCTAGCAGGAATCGAAACCTAGTATTCTCCTTGGAAATTATATATTCCACCACAGAGCCATGCCCGGCCTCGGTTATACTTTCCAAATAGTCTCAAATCTTTGTGTAACATCAACTGTCGTTGCATTACTGGCTATCAAATTTTATAACTATTACATGTACACTCCAATGATGCAGCCGTGAGGTTGAATCAAAGCCAATTGTAGTCGGGCCCCACCCTGTGAAGTATTTGTGTAACTGTGTTGAGGGCTGCCATCCTCGCGAGTGCCAGTGCAAACACCAATGCTTCATACCAGCCTACCACTTCTAGTTTAGCTAATATCCATGTTTGTGTTGGCATCGTTATGAAACAGCAAATAACTGCTAATGTTGTCAAGGGTGTAACATCTTCCCATAACAAATGAAACATATGCGGCTGTTTAACGTATGTGTGTGTGAGAATTTGTACTTATATTGAGTTCCGCTTCATAAGATCGCTCAATAAAAAATTAAAATACATGTTATGCGTGTTTTGCATAACATCGATTCCCAAAGCATGTGGGGTCTGCAAAATTTTTAGCATCAATTTTGTAACCTAAATGCTACTATAAGCAATTATTTATTGAACATGAACAGCTGGACTGCCACATATTAAGTTTTACGTATTAAGAAAACTGAATATATTTGTGACTACAGAATACGTAAAAGGTAAATACTAGTACTACATACATGACACACTGTTGTAGAGCTAGACTAGAATATTGCTTATTGGCACTTTACAATTCTTTAAAAACCCTGATTAACTTCAGTGCCTTATTCGGTTTGTTCAAATCGGATGTGCGCAATTACTTGATGAATAGCTTTTTTACTCAAATCTAACCCATGTTTCACGTGTGCATCATGCTGAATCATTGCTCAGATGTTTCTTGTATATATATTTCCTTTCTACTATGCTGTTTGTTTTTGTATGCGAGATCTGTTGCAAGTGCTACCCCCTGTAGGCCCCCAGGTACTGTTAAGTTGTTTACACAGCTTTTTGCCTGGCAGACCCCCAACAAGCATGTTTCCCATTGAAAACAAAGCGGATTTTGATGCTGACTCACACAGAACTAAGAACACTCCAGCATGACAAAGCATATTGTATTTTGGACAGTCTGTGTTGTGAACCTCTTGGTGATTACCGCTGTCTTTATTTTAGGCTTTCGGGTGCGGATGTGCTGTATAGAAGGGGCGCCCTGACCACACTTTTGTAAATAGAACCAAAGTCGCCTGGGCAGCTGAAGATGGATTGTGCAAGTGTTTGAATGATCACATTATATTAATCCAACACCACTTCAATTACCTTGCCAATATTTTTGATTTTGTAACGCGCAAGTTTAGAAACAGACATATATAAAGGGAGAGCTGTAAATAAGCCTTGAGCAAGTTTGTAGTCAAGGCTTTTAGCATGATGACCAAAGCATGTTATATAAACCCACGTGCTTTACCACACACCTACTTTTCTATCCATTTTCTTTTTCGATTTTGTGGGCACTGGCAACACCCTCAATGAGTGCCTTTGGACTGCTGGTGCCTCTAACTTATATTTTGTTGTTCGAAATAATTTATTTGTTGCCTACTATGCAAGGAGGGAAGTCAGAATGTTAAAAGTTGAAAAAGAAGTCTCGCCACAAAAAAGGTTTTTACTCATAAGAAAAAGATTTGAAAAACAGAAGATTGATCCTCACTCACAAAGATCTCACAATTACAATCGTTGCAGAAGGTCATAGCTCATGTTTACTATTGTCAATCTTTTTGGGTTGTATGCTATGTACAATAAAATAGTGACTATTTGCATCATGTTAATTGATTTGTCATAAATTTTTGTTGGGGCCTAATATCTTGTATTCTCACATGCACAAATGCTCACGTCTGCTACACATAATTTAAAGAGCGCAATGTGGTGAGGTTCTGTATTTAGTGCATATTATCTGCGTGTCTTTTAAAGTGAGTATATGACATTTGAAAAAATCATCAGTATTTGAAACTTTTGAAGTTTTAATTTGCAGACATGCATGTCTGTATGGTGACCAAGCATTCATAAATTGTGCATGCTTGTGTGCAGGAAGGGGCCTTGAATAGAGTACATTCATTCTGGACCAAAAATGGGTAGCACAGGCCATATACGCTCTCTGGGATCAATTTAATGATTATTGAAACACACATATTTATTCAATATAGCTTGCTTCAAGGTATATATTTACATATTGTCTACTTCCACCTTGAACATTGCACAATGCATCCGGCACTCTGCTGAGCGCTTCTCGAGGGCACTTTGGTAACTAGTACACAAACGCACAGACAGCTGTAAGTGGGGCCTCCACTTTGTTGACTGCTGGAGAACGGCGGCTTCGCCAAATCACACTTCCTTTGTGGTGAAGCTAACTTTGCTCTTGCAACAGTACAAGCTTGTTTAAAATTCGACACTGTTCTTCAGAAGTGCAATAAGTGCAGCTTGTTCTATCCAGAGCAGCAAAAATCAAAAACCCGAGGAACAGCACCTGGACAGGGTAAGGCACAATTGCAGCACTTCTCGATAACAATGCCGGATTCTCTATTTGCCTACACATAGCGAAAGCAAAACACTGAAGCCAACTTACTAGTAGCTTCACTGCAGAGACACTGTGTTTTAAAACACGATGATGTAAAAGCTCCACCTAGAGCTGTCACTGTGTTTCAGTGCTAGTTTCATAAGCGCCTGTGGAAGACACTCTGTGGAGGGCCGGCCGCGTGCATGGTGCACGTGTTCAGGGTGGAATGGACGACTTAGTACATGTGTTCAAGTACTAACAAACCGTAAGTGGGCTGCCACTCAGCATGGTCTACAGAGTATACTGCAATCTGCATTTTTAGCCATCTCCAGCATCAATCTTAGATTTGGCCCACTGGTAAGTCGATGAGGAGCCCCCTTCCAGCACCCATTTGAAAGGGTGTTATGACATCACAGCACCTTTTCAAAGAGTGCACTCGTTACACCCTTTGAAATTTTCGCTCTGCACCCTTTTCCTAAGGGTGCTGAGCTCTGCACCCTTTCTCAGCACCCTTTTTTGAACACCCAATAGGAAGCAAAGGGTGCTCGTCTTGCGACAAGCTCATTTACACCCTTAAGGGTCAGAATCGGTTTAGTGTGTAGGGCCTTGGAGCCTTCTGGAATTAGACGTGTTGCATTTTTTCTGTGGAGGGCTTTACACCCATAAGTGAGGAACAAAACTCCTGTATAATGAAGAATGTTAGCAGCTATCAGTTATAGAAAAACTTAATGCAGCTAATCTTCCCCGACACATCTGTACATTTAGAGAGGTGACATAGCTTCTGTGATTGTGGCAGTAACTCCAACAGGACCAGTGCAAAAATTGGCACTACTTGGCTAGACAAATGTCCAAACATGCCTGCCCGACTCCCTCTAACCATCCCGGCTGAATCTGACACATGATTACTTAAATACTGGCTGTACGAAAACAAAACCACTGAAGCACTCACAATACAAAGCGTGAAGTTCCTCTGGAGTGGTCAACTTCGTCTTCTGCGATGAAAGAGCAGCACAGTGTACTGATAAGGCACTCCTTGCAATGGTTTTCAATGCCACACAGTGACCTTGCTGTTCCTGTCGAAGAGAGCTTTGGGAGCTTGGAGGGTGGTTGCTCTTTTCTGGGGGCTGCTGCCGCTCCTCGTTTTCTGCTCAAGGTCAACCTTCACAAAGTTGTAGACGAGGCTTTAAGAGTTGTATATATTGATATACAAATTTGCCGAACATTTGATAATGTTCTGTAAATGGCTCCATCCCAAGGTCCACCTTAATGTCCAAGATCTAAAGGGCACAGCTGAATCCATCCATCCATCCATCCATCTATCCATCCGTCCGTCCATGCGTCAGTCCATCCATCTATCCATCCATCCGTCCGTCCGTCCGTCCGTCCTTCACATGCGCTTCTATCGACGCGAGGCACGAAAATCGTGATAGCACCCCACACACTATCAAGTTTCCAAAATGCTTGCGTGTTACATGAATAACTAGGTGTGACAGATGTTCCAGTGGCAGTTAATAAGTGATATTGCCGGAATTAAAGCCGAAGGGCACCTGAAACTAGCTGCCAAAACTGGCCTTGGAGCTGACGATGTCTGCCGCATGCACGCGCTTCTCACTGCCCTGTAGCTTGTTGTGGACACGCATGTGTAGGCGGCCCTGGGAGAAAAAGTTCCCCATAAACTGTCGCAGGTGTTTGTTTTTTCAGTGCTCTCAGTTGCTTCACTGTGCTGCTCCAGTGGCACTGATCATTTGTGCACGCATTTCGCGCCACGGCAGAGGATAGCACTTTGCCAATTTCGAGCACTGCATCTTCAGGATGGGTCGGAAATGTGCTGTGCCGAATCGCAGCAGTGGTTACGCATCCTGCAATGAGAAGGTAAGGCTTCAAAGTTCCTAGTGACCCGGCGGGGTTGGAAGTGTGGGCTCGCTCCACACCTAGAAAAGATTGCGAGCTAACGCCTCATAACTACGTTTGTGAGAAGCACTTATCGAACAGTGCATTGATAGGTGGCGCTATTATGGCGAGCTTGGTGGGGAAGTTCTCCTTGACGAAGCGAAATGGCCAGTGTTGTTATCGAATGCTGTGCCTTCTATTTTTCCACGCTCTCAGAGCTACTTATCTTTTGTTCGCTAAAAAAGAAAAGAAAGCGAGCTGCGCCTGACGTGAATTACGGAAAGCATGCAACGACAGGTGCTTCGGTAGCTCAAGGTACAAACACGCCCGCTGTTTGAAAAGGTGAAGAGACTAAAAATGTGTGCCTGGTACCTTCTCCTCTTGTGATTTTACTGTACCGAACTACAAAGAAAGAAGCGCCAGTGCCTGCGATGACGAAACGCACTGTGTCTGTAGCTATAGTGACAATGACGGGCAAATTACGGGCATGCAAATCTAGTCTTCGCAACCTAATTCATCTCGGAGCTGTATATTGGCCAACTTCATAGGACAACGAGAAATCGTCATGTCGAGCTCTTCTTCGAGCCGACAGAACGTCGTGTAGGGAGCTCTAATGATCTGTTTCATACAGCTGAAAAGGGCATCACCATACACCCTGATTTTTATAAACAAGAGCCTCGAATTCAGTCTGGAAATGGGTGTGAAGGCGACAGAAAGCGTGCTCCAGCGAGGACAGCAAAAAAATGGTAAACTCTCGCACAGGAACCCAGTATAAAGAGGCGTACAACGCTTTCGCGAGCGGGGGGCAAACAACCTACTTCACTCGTCAGATGTCAGGCGGGATATATATATATATATATATATATATATATATATATATATATATATATATATATATATATATATATATATATATATATACAGGTTTCTTCATAGAGCTTTTTGGAGGGGATGATGCTGTAGGCCCGTGTGCTGAAATTTGGGCGCACGTTAAAGAGCCTCAGGTGGTGTAAATTTCTGGAACATTTCACTACGGCGTCTATCATATCATAAGGTAGTTTTGAGACGTTAAACCACACCTATCAATCAATCAACTCATCCCCATTCAGTCAGCAAGCGCGTACACTAACCACTATCCTACTCCACACTACAGAAGTGTATGAAATGAAACAGGCTTGTGTAGGCATCAATGAGTTTTAACACGGCGGGAACATTCCTGCAGTTGCCCCAAAAACGGGTGCTTTACTCCGTTAAGAGGAAAGTGCCCTTTCTTGCGGTGCCATGCGCAATCTTTTGTGCACATTTCGTCTTTTGGAGGCGCAACGAGCCCTTTTCGTGGTACCTGCGCCTTTACTCCGGAAAGCTTTTTAGAGTGTCTGTACGTGTGTACATCACTGAGCTCATTCTTGCTGAGAAAAAGATAACTAAGCAGCGCTGCGCGTGAGTGCTTCTTTTCTGTCAGAGTTCTATTTTGAGCTCTTAACGACAATTCAAGTTGAGTGAAAACTAACTAGTCCAACTCCTAATTAGGCCATTATCGTGCAAAAAACTACGGCCTTTATACTTCTCTGGTTCGGTGGCTCAAGCTGTGGGGTAAGCTTAGAAGGTGAGCTTCCCACTGTATTCGAATGTACTGCTTTATTCTTCGCCACTTTTTAAACTGCTGTAATCGCTCCTATAGTTGCCGTAAGCAAGGCTCATCAGATTTTTTCAGACTAAAGCACAAACATTTTGTGGCGCTTCTAGTACCGCAGGAATAAAATATTTAAGAACACTCGTCACAATCACTGGGTCACAGCGGCTTCAAAAAAAACAGTTTTCTTGAAACAATATTTTTGAAGCAGGAAATGCTCTGACTGGCCCATAAAACGATTGCTCTTTACCATTCGTAACAAATCAAATAAAAAAATACTGTAGCGCGCTTTCCAATGCTGCATTACAAGGTAGGTGTGAAAGACTCGTATAGGTGGCCCGCACCGCAAGGAACATTTAAGGACAATCGTAAATAGAAAGATGGTGGCCGCACTTGGGCGCTAGCGGGAGCTTGGTGAGGCGAAGAATCTTTTGAGCACTCTGCAAGTGAGGAGCGTAACGTGTGTGCCTCTTCCGATGTACCTCATCTATTCAAATGCATAAGAAACAGACTGCTTAAACAGCGCCTTATAAAGGTGAAAGGTCAGTGGATGAAATGGATTCTGTACACAGCCGTGTAAAAGGAAGACTGCAAGAACGCAGGAGACCAGAATGTTTGCCCAAAAATAACTGAGCACCATTTATACCCGAAGGATGTGCTCTTCCTAAATGAAGTGCTCAATTCAGCCGGGGAGTCGCATATTGGGCACAAATTTGGCGGCAAGCCAGAGACTAGAGACCGAGTTGGCTGATGTATAAGCACTGCGCTAAAAGACTCCTTGTCCACGCAACTGATCAAAGGCCGATCATCGTTGCAGACAATGGTTTTCCGGCAAGCAGCATCTGAAGTGTGTCTCGCTGTCCTTCTTGGAGGATAGGCTTTACTTCTTCATCTTCGACCACGGAGTCGACGCGGTTGCAAAAGTTCATGGCATTCTCCATGTACATAGGGTACGTATCAACAGGCAGTTGAGGGTGGTTGCGTAGATGTTGCTCAATTCGGAGATTTGTGAAACTTGGGCAGACGATCGATCACTTCCGTAAATCCTGTCTTGAAAGTGGAACAGGTTTGTAATTGACATTCGTGATCACGGGACAAGAACTTCGAAACGTCAGCATAGTAGAACATAATAGTTCGTAGTTTAACCAGGTCGCAGCATTTTTGGGGCTCGTAGACAGGCTCATATATCGAAAGGTAGTTGTTTGCATCAGGACACCCACACTCTAAAAAACAGGAGGGTCACGTCACGACCAAATGACTCCGCAGGTGGTGGAAGGGACGGCGGCTTCAGGCTGATTTTTTTTACAGCGTAGGTCATAGTTGATTGTTAAGGAGCTTACAATGTTCGATTCTGAAGTTCCAGTTGAGGCAATAAATCGCAGCAACCTCCACCAGATGTCTCACATGCTTATACTATGTTATATTGATATATTCTGAATTATCAGTTGAGGTATACAGGAAACATAGGACAAAATTTAGTGTTGACTTGTCTGACTTAGGTGTCATATGAGCTGGCCTATGTAAAAAGTATGCATGATAGTACCCAGGTCTGCATATATTGAATCCCCCAGATGTCGACCAACTCAGTTATTCATAGATCAACTCACCTAAAAGTGGCAACGTAAATGTTTCAGGGAATCTTGAAATGGCCGTTATCTCAGTGACAGTTGAATAGCACTAATAAAACACTTACAAAGTCATGCAAATACCCAAAGAATGCACTGCAGCAGTTGCATCGTTCTATTGTGATTAAAGCTTTTTTAAATGCACGCCAACTATACCCCAGGTGAAGAAAAATAGCAATGTCACACATTATATATGAAGATAAAACTGATTAATATAGCTGTTGCTTTTGCTTTATGCGAGCATGACCTGAAACCGGAAGCGTATTTCTGAAGCTCTTTACTCTTCGAAATGCTACACAGCGTAGGACAATAATTCTAAGAAAGCGTGCTGCTGCTCTCACTGAAAGTAAGAAAAAAGAACAAAAACACTATTCAACGCTTTGTTCCTGAGAGAACTTTCATGCTCATAGTCAAGTTCATGTAAATACAGTATGTATAAAAATAACTTCCATATCCAAAGATAACCCACAGTACGGAACCACTCAGAATGAAATCTGTGCTGCAAGAAGATCATTCATTGCGAATAAACTTGAGAAACAATATAAACAACAAGTTAACAGGTAATCAATTGCAGCCATCATTTGGATTAGTTATTTCTTATGTACATTTGAGAAGTTGTCAGTTGTCGCTGCAGAAAAACATTTCCAGAAAAAAAAAGCTGTCGCTGCACGCCACCTACCAGTCAGGTCGTTGGATTAAATTTCGCAAGAGAAACTTGAGTTG
This sequence comes from Rhipicephalus microplus, assembly GCF_013339725.1. Lineage (NCBI taxonomy): Eukaryota > Metazoa > Arthropoda > Arachnida > Ixodida > Ixodidae > Rhipicephalus > Rhipicephalus microplus. Next base: position 41,504 of record NW_023612712.1, on the reverse strand, counting down.
TACCCATTCTGATTGATTTCATTGTTAAAGAATTTTCGATTTGACACAAAATTGATGATACAGAAGATTTTGAGCTTTGTAATGTTGAAGTATATATATATATACATATATATATATATATCTATATATATATATATATATATATATATATATATATATATATATATATATATATATATATACTGTAACAAGCGTGTTCTTCGGAGGAGTTTCAGCAAGAAACTCGCCAGGGCAAGCAAGTCAGCTGCAGCACAGAAAACAGGAGGCCAAGAGCACGACACACGAACTTCGTCATCTTTTCTCTCCCTTGGCACAGAGCGAGCGCCGATGTGCACCTGTACAATTTCCTCCCCGCACAAAGAAGAGCCATCCTGGCGACTTAAGGAAAAGACGGTGACTTAAGGAAAAGACGCTGTAGGTGGGTCGTAGCAGGGTTTAAGTCGCGTGACGTGAACTGTTTCGCGGCCTCGGCAGCAATGATCGGGTGATGGGTTGACCGGCTCGACGAGGTAGTTTACGGGAAATGTCTGCTCCCATATGCAATAAGGACCGTGGTACCATGACAAACGCTTAGTGGAACGTCCGGGAGTTGTGGACGGGACCCAAAGCCAAACCAGCTTTCCCGGGAAGTAATGGGCATCAGACGCAGCTGTGTCATGACGGAATCTTTGGTGCAAATGATCTTACGTGGTGTACGAGCGAGCCAGTTTACGGCACTCTTCAGCTTAAGCAGCAGTTTGAGAGATGGGTTTGCCCTCAGAAACGTCCGGTTGGTACGGCATAATGGTGTCCATAGAACATGAAGGCTCACGTCCATACAGGAGAATGAAGGGAGAGAAGCCAGTGGTACTCTGAGACGCAGAGTTGTAAGCGTAGGTGACAAAAGGAAGCACGCGGTCCCAGTTTGTGTGGTCTTCCGACATGTACATCGCCAGCATGTCGGCAAGATAACGATTGAAGCGTTCCGTCATGCCGTTAGTCTGAGGATGGTATGCGGAAGCGGTGCCGTGTACAATGTGGCATTCTTTGAGCAGAGCTTCGATGGCATTTGAGAGGAAGACGCGGCCACGGTCACAAAGTAATTCACGTGGGGCCCCAAGGCGCAGAATGAGATGACGAACTAGGAACCAGGTGACGTCTTTCATGGTGGCGGCTGGTAGCGCAGATGTTTCTGCGTACCACGTGAGGTGGTCTATGGCGACTATTATCCAGTGGTTGTGGTATATAGTGGTCGGTAGCGGACCGAAGAGATCGACTCCGACGCGGTCGAATGGTCGGGCAGGGCAGGGCAATGGCTATAGAGGACCAGCGGTGCCGTAAGTAGGAACCTAGCGACGTTGGCACGCCGGGCACGACTGATCGTACCGGCGAACGTATCGATACATACCTCGTCAGTAATACCTCAGGTGAAGACGCGAGTATGTCTTGAACGAGCCCGCGTGACCGCACTGAGGGTCGTTGTGAAAGGCACTGCAAATGCCCGCGTGCAAATGACGGGGAATCACGAGGAGCCACTTGTGGCCTTCGGTCAGGTAATTGCGGTGATACAGCAAGCCTTTATGAAGTGCGAAGTGTTGGACATGACGACGTAGGGTGCGTGAGGCGGAGTTTGGGGCCCGTTGAGACAAAATGTCAAGCAGGGAAGCGATCCAGGGACCTTTGCGCTGTTCTTCCGGCATGTTGGTGATGGCAAGAGATGATGAATAACAAGTGGAAGCTGGTGGGCCGGCAGTGTCGGAAGGCAGTGGCGAACGACATAGGGCGTGAGCGTCCGAGTGTTTTCGTCCAGAGCGATGAATCGCACGTATATCGTACTCCTGTAATCGTAATGCCCAGCGAGCCAGGCGTCCAGTCGGGTCTTTCAAGGATGACAGCCAGCTTAGCGCGTGGTGGTCGGTAACAACATCAAACTAACGCCCATAGAGGTATAGGTGCGAAATTTACCGATGGCCCAAACAATTGCCAAACACTCCTCTTCTGTGACGGAGTAGTTTGACTCCGCTTTGTGAGGGTACGACTGGCATATGCTACAACGTACTCGCCAAAGTCTGGTTTTCGCTGGGCAAGTACCGCGCCAAGGCCGACACTGCTAGCGTGCATGTGCGTTTCTGTAGGCGCGTTGGGGTCATAGTAGCGCATAATTGGAGGAGACGTGAGGAGTAGGCGAAGCTTCGTAAATGACTCATCGCAATCGGCAATCCAAGCTGAGAGGTCGTTGCTGCCGGCGAGAAGCAGTGCAAGGTGGATATAATGGAGGCGAAATTGCGGATGAAGCGCCGGAAATATTAACACAGCCCAAAAAGCTCCGAAGTTCCTTTAGAGTGCCGGGCTTGGGTCATTTGGCAACCACTCGAAGTTTGGCAGAATCTGGCGAAATACCTTCTTTGGAGAGGACGTGGACTAGGATGGTAGCTGACGGGCGACAAAGTGACAATTGTTCAGGTTTAACTGCAAGCCGGCGTAAGTGAGGCACTCGAGAACTTGTTCAAGGCGAGAGATGTGAGATGAGAAAATGTGCAGTAAAAACCACTATGTCATCTAAGTAGCATATACAGGTCTGCCATTTGAGGCCTCTCAGAATGGTGTCCATCATTTTTTCGAAGGTAACAGGCGCGTTGCAAAGGCCGAAAGGCATTACGTTTAATTCGTATAAACCGTCAGGCGTGACGAACGCTGTTTTCGGATGGTCGGCTTCAGCTAGGGCACTTGCCAGTAGCCTGAGCGCAAATCTAGTGATGAGAAATATTTGGCTCCTTGAAGGCAGTCCAGGGTGTCGTCGATGCGGGGTAAAGGATGAACATTCTTCCGCGTAATCTTGTTTAGGCGGTGGTAGTCAACGCAAAATCTCATAGAACTATCTTTTTTCTGCACCAGTGCGACTGGAGAGGCCCAGGGACTGTTCGATTCCTGAATCACGCCACGTTTCAGCATGTCATTGACGTTGTCGCTAATAACGCGGCTTTCGGCCTGCATTTCCCGGAAGGAACGCTGTCACATGGGAGCATGATGACCGGTGTCAATACGATAAGCCACTGCAGACGTGCGCCCCAATAATGGCTGGCAAACATTGAAATAGGCACGAAAGCGTTCAAGCAGTTGAACAACCATTGTGTGCTGAACTGGCGTAAGCGCGTTATCGATGCTACGCAGGAGGATGTCTTGGACAGGGGAGGCTGTAGCCGTGGTGGAGGTGATGGCATTTATCGTCAACGGTGTCTTTTCGCGCTTTGCATTGAAACGGAAGATGGCCTCAAAACTGTCTGAATGTCCAACACATTCGCCGCGTAACAGAGTAGCCGAGAAAAGAAAGCAATTGCACGTGTTGATCACACCGGCAGCATGCACAAGGGTAACGACGGCAAATGGGAGTATGAGGTTCCGTCGGCGTGCACAGTCTTGAGACGGTGTAAACAGGGCGGTCAAATCACAAACTGAGTCAGAGGAAACGGACACAAGGATGGCAGAGAACGTAGAAATAATGGCGTTAGAAGCGACAACCAAATTAGGCACCGGGCTCGGGACGTCGACGACTGTGGTGCTGAAAGGGGACAAAGCGAGTCGAGCTTCAGCGCAGTCAACGAGCGCAAAGTGTGTAGAAAGGAAGTTCCAACCGAGGATCTTGTCAAGGGACGCATCTGGTAGGACAACGTATTCCACAATGTAGAATGCGTCGTTGATAACAAGACGTGCCGTGCACGCCGCCACAGGCTTAACGCGCAGCGAGCTCGCCGTCCGTAATAAGAGATCAGACACAGGTGTCGTCACTTTCTGCAGTTTGCGGCTCAAAAGTTCACTTAAACCAGCAACGGCAGCTCCTGTGTGGACAAGAGCGTTTGTCACAACACCATTGATAATAACCGCGATCTCGGTCGGAGGCGAAAGATGAAGCCTTGAAATTTTCGATGAGGGCGAAGTTCGTGCCTCATGAACTGCGGCTCTTAGTTTTCTTCTTGCGTGGGGTTGGTGGGCACCATGCTTCGTGGGCACCATAGTGAAAACGTGATTTCACGCTCAAGTCGTTGAAGGTTACTGACAGCATCGCGCCGTGAAAGTGGTATGACTTCTCGTGTTCCTTCAAGAGTTGCCTGCGTGGCCGTATCGGCATGTTCGTTCCCTTTCACGCCGCGGTGGCTTTGCAGCCATTGAAATGTCACACGGTGCCTTTTCTCGTGTGAAGTTTCGAGAAGGCATCGAATTTCGGAAACAATCTATTCGTACAGTCCGCGACGCAGTGCTGAGAGCACAGATTGTACGGCAGCCCTTGAGTCACTGAAAATAGACCAATGTTGTGGTGGTTCCCGATTGACCATGCAAAGTGTAGTGCGCAAAGCACCTAGTTCCGCTGCTGTAGATGCTGTGGAGCTAAAGTTGATGGTAACACCTTTTAAAGGGACAATACTGCACTTGACGAACACTGGTGGTTCGTAGAGAATCGGTATATCTATGTACACTGCCTGAATATTTCTTGTGGAAAAGAAGAGACATTTGTTTCAGCATGGAGGATGAAAGCTCAGATTTCCTTCGCATCACTGGTGCCCTCATATGCACTCTGGGTCCAATAAGACACCAAGAGGGTATCGATGGTATAGATGCAGGAGTGAAGCCCGAGGGAAGTTTATCGTTGTAGTTCACGACCCTTTTAGCGAATGATGCTTGATGCCTCTCTGAAGGCAACAGTGCAAGGTGATGACAAGGAGCACGTGCAAAGTGTCTGATGTGCGTTCTCAGGACTTCTACAGCAATGTTTGTATTGGATAGTAACCAGCAATTGCAATTGTTTCTTCTGTTGACGTACATTTGGGCAGACCGAGGCTTGCTCTTAGTGCTTGGGCTTGTACTGCCCGTAGAACACAAACACTGGTCTTGCAGGTATTGCTCAGCACGGCAAACCTATATCTCAAGAAACCGAGAAACAGGATTCTGTAGAGCTCTATCATTGCACCTACTGACATCCCCCACGTCTTTCCTGCCAGGAACTTCAACAATTGGGAAATAGCGGCCAGGCGCTTCTTCATATAGGCCACATGCTGACTCCAACAGAGGTCTCCAACAATAATGATGCCCAGAAACCGGTGGGTTCTGGCGTAAGAAATGGGTTGCTAACATATTGAGATGGCATAAGGGGTCATTGCGTTGCGAGTAAAGGCCACTAGTGCACTTTTTTATGGTGATATGCTAAGACCATAACTTAACAAGTAGTTAGCAATCATAGTTGCTGCTCTTTGAAGCTGGGATTGATCTGAGTACGTGTGACTGCCGAAGTCCAGACAGAGATGTCGTCTGCCCTTTATTGAGATTTTAGTGGTACTTGACAAGTATTCAGCAAGGCCAATCAGTACGAGATTGAATAGCGTCGTGCTAAGAGCTCCACCTTGAAGAACGTCCCTGAAAGTGTAGCGTCGCGTAGTTGGGCCATCTTCTGTTAACACAAAGAATGACCTTGCAGCCAGGTAACTCGAAATCCACCAAAAGACTCGACCACCAAGGCCAACTAACGCAAGAGCACCCAAAATGGCTTTGTGTAGTGCATTATCGTACGAACCTTTCACATCTAGAAACAAAGCTGTTGATAGTCACTTACGGGATCTTTCGTGCTGAACGTGCGAAACTAGAAAAAAAAACATTGTGAATAGAAGTGCGGTCCCGTCGGAAAGCAACCATAGAATTTGGATAAAACTTGTAATATTCAAAATACCACTCCCAGTGGCATAGTATCGTCCTTTCTATTATCTTTCCTACGCAGCTGGCCACTACTATGGCGCGGTATGAGGTGAGTTCGAGTGGGGATTTGCCTTGCTTGAAGATGGGTGCCAATCGACTTACTTTTAAGTCATTAGGAACATTGCCATTCTGCCACGAGATGTAAGTCTCAACAGTTATCTCCTTGCACCTTCTCTAAGTTTGCACAAGATTCAGTACGGAATACCATCTGGACCCGGAGAAGTTGAACGCTTGCAGAGCGCTAGTGCCGCCACAAGCTCCTCCATTGTAAAAGGGAAGTCCATGTGGCAGTCACGGGAATGGGGGACGTCACCTCTCACTGGTTAATCTGCACGAGTGGCTTTGTTGGCAATCTGCACACAGAAATCTTCTGCGACATCGATGTCGTGCCGCCCTTTAAAGAGCGCAAGCGCTTTGAATAGAAAACGCTGTTCCGTAGGGTGACGCACACCTTGCATCGTTTTCTAAATGTGTGAGAGTGTCTTGAGAAGGTCTACTGACTGACAAGGCGTTGTCCATTGTTCTGACGCTAATCTATCCATCCGACGCTGAATCTACTTTCGCATCCTCCTGGCTGCCCTAAGATCGTAAATTGATTTTGTGCACTGATACCAACGCTCCGCTCGGCGTCGAAGTGCTCGGAGACGTTCCAACTCTATGTCAATCAAAGTCGTTTTGTGCAAAAAATATCGTCACAATGCGAGTGGTGCTTCGCATTGTGCTCTTAATTGTTTGCTGTAACCCAGATCGTAGGCCATCTCTGCAAGCATCTTCCATGTCAGATTTGAAGTTGGCTCATTGGGCTGCTCGAATGGTAGTCCGTGGACCTCAACTTGATAAGCCTTTGATAATAAGGTAGATCGAAATATGATCACTTCCTCGTGTCTCAACATCTGGAAACTGATTCATGTATCTCGCGAGGGAGTTGGAGACAAAAGCAAGGTCGATACAGCTGTCGTATGTCACCCCTCGAAGAAAAATGGGGCTACCGTCATTGCGGGGAGTAAAGCCATAGTTGTAGGCGATGTTTCCTAACCTGCGTCCTCTTGCAGTTCTCCGCGTACTTCCTCATGCGTGAGGGTGTGCATTGAAATCACCTATGATGACGCATTGTGCAGGACAGACTCTCAAAATATCCACTAATCTCCTGGAATCAAAGTTATTCGATGGCGATCTATAAACGCCGATGAGAGTAAACATAAGGTTGTTCTTTTTCACAGTGATGCAGACATACTGATTGTGATCGTGAGGTGCAATTGGTTGCACAACATAAGTTAGTTCACGACAAACAAAGACGATGATTTTACTGCACGCACCGTTTGTAGAAGACATGACAGCTTCGTACCACGAAGGTCTCATTGGTTTCGAGAAATTCGTTTCACAGATGACGATGAGTGGAAACACGTTGGTATACACAAACTAAGAAAATTCTGAATGGCGTGATCTTAGTCCCTTGGCATTCCTTTGGATGAAGGATGCAGTCTTGACTTCTTTACGAATTGATGAGGTGTGTGTAGCCATCTTCCTAGTTAAAAAATTTAAGCACTGGGCTTATGGCGTCTAGTACTCCAAGTGCGCTTCAAGCAGATGCTGTCTTTATGTCGAATAATATCGCTCGGATGGCTTCCATTAGGAAACGCAGCACCGAGATCAGTTGACGATCCATTTTAGGCAAATCTTCCATGCCTGGAGACGGCTCTGGCGTGGCCGCCACCTACTGAGATTCCTTGGCAGAAGAGCAGGTTGGGAGCGTGGGCTAGTCCTCCAGAGAAGGGAGCTTCTCCGCTTCTTTCGTAGAAGTGGTGTTTTTTTTTTGCGGCGCTACTGAGTGGAACCGCTAAAAAGTGGGCACAAGCATTTCGGGAATGTGCCTCCTTTGAAGACTTTCAATGATGTCGACGTCGACGCCGACGCCGGATGACTTCGGCTGCCTCCCTGTGTGTCGAGTTGTCTCGGGCCATTTCTTTGAGAATTGCGCGCTCCTTTTGGATTCGAGGACAGTCTTTCGACGAGGCAGCGTGAGGACCGCTGTAGTTGGCACACTTCAGGGAAGTCGCCCGACAATTATCTTTGACATGAGGTTCAGCGCGACGGGTACACATTCGTGAGTTGTAGCATACACCCTTGACGTGTCCTAGCTTGAAGCACTAATGACATTGAAGTTGGTTTTGGAAGAAAGGTTGAACCGGATGTCGGAAATGTCGAATTTTAACGTGAGACGGTATGCGATCTCCTTCGAGGAACACTTTTACGCAGCGCAAATTTTTAAGGCGCCGCACTTGCGTAATGACAGTTTCCTCGTTTGCAGGCTTGATGAGGGTAGGCAAATCAACATTCGGAATGGTAATGTCGATGTCATAAACTATACCGGCAATTGATTGATCATCTATCGGGATAAAGGGGCGCTTTTTAATGCCGCCTAGCTCAGTGAATTGCTGCAGCTGTCCTAGCACACTCCCATCGTGCAGGACTATGGCGAGAATATTCGTCCTTTGGTTTGCTCTTACGTCCTTAATTTGATCTGGCACCGCACATTCCAGAGCAACGGGAAGGGCTTGCCTGTTCAGCAGTCGTAGGTTGCCTGAAGGGTCTTCCGGCATGAAGATCATTACGTGGGGCCAGCGCGCAGGTCCTGATTGTACAGTCACTGTACTTGAAGGAGCTGACGCTGGTGTATTTAAAGTCCTTCTCGTCGCCCTCTTACCACGGACAGGTATAAAGCTGTCATCGGATGTGTCGTCTTCCGACAAAGAATACAGATTAGTGTCTTCAGTGTCACTGGGAGAGCCAGGTGCTTTCTTGTGGGTGTTGGGTGTGGGAACCTCTGGCCAGGCAAGCTCTGGCCTGCTCCGCGGCCATCACCACAAGGCGGGGAGGCAAGGCACCTAAAAAACCGATGGTTTCACTAAAAAATACAGAGCGCAGAAACAAGCGTTCTTTTAAAAAGACACTTCTTCTTCCTTTCCCACTTAATGAGGTTGCTTCTGCCTGAAGATGTGGTCTTTTCGACTGACAGTTTTCGGCAATAAAAATGCCTTTTGAACATTGAAAATATCTTCTAGATTAGGAGCTCCTTCAGGATGTTAGTACGCCCAGTGATTCTTGCTGCTATCGAAACGCTTTAACCCCAAAGTTCGAGAATAGGGGCCATGCGCACTCTGCGACGCCATGCTCAACTGTGTCGTTGATGAGTCGTTCTGCATCGCTGCTAGTGTTTGTCATGCTGCACAAATTCTTCTCACCGTTCACAGACAGCGGCGCCACCCCATTCTGCGAACACAGAATACTGTGCGAGAGAGAATGTGTTAGGGTTGTAAGGCGTTTTTGTAAAAGCATTACATATGCTTCTACAAAGACAAAGACGTCTGTTATTCTCACTTTACGTAAATGATTTGCCATGCATGCTCAAATCGGCTAAGCTGCTAATGCACGCTGACGACACAGCTTTAGTGGTTGCCGCTGATAACACAGCCGATCTAGAATGTAGAGCTAATGAAGAACAAAAAAATATTTTGAAGCGGTTTACTGTGAACAAATTAACAATCAATGCAAAGAAAACCAAATACACCATTTTCACTCCCGTTACAGAAATGTAAACTGTGAGTCATTTCTACTTACAATGAACATCTGCCAACTTGAGCATGTAAAAGAATTTAATTATATCGGTGTAGTGTTCGACAGCAAATCACACTAGCAAAACAAGTTAACCCTGTTTGTATTAAGCTAGCATTTGGCTGCAGTATGCTACTGGCTGCTAGAAATTATTTTAGCAGGAATATTCTCAGAGCCCTTTATTTTTCGTTTGTTCATAGTCATCTATCACACTGCTTAAACTCATGGGGATGGACCTTTAAAACTTACCTTGACCCTATCCGAATATTACAGAATCGTGCACTTAGAATAATAGATTATGCGGCATATAACGGACCCAGTGTGTCTTTGTTTCACAAGTTGAGGATTCTACCTTTTGAATACTTACGGCAGCATAAAACCGCACTAACCATCAATAATGTTATTGCACACACTGTACCTTTCGGTGTATCTATCTTTTCTTTCTCATCCCTCGTCCCTAGATGCATGACATTGCGGAATTTTGAAACCTACTAAAAACGTGTATAATGAACGCTTACTACAGTTCGTAAGAGCTAAAGTGTGGAATAACATACCACTTCAGATTAAAGATTCTAGGGCTTTCTCGAGCACACTCAAAAAATATTTGCTACATGTAGATCAATAGTAATGACCATGCACTAAGCCTTACACATAGTTTGATGTTTTGTCTGTACTTGATTATTTCATTATTGAAGAACAAAGTGCAACAGTGTGTCCTGTATACATTTATTTTGGTTCTCTCAAGCATCTACGTCACCTTAAACCCCAATAATATCTTCTTGTATTTCTGTTTGTTTTTTGAAAAATCAACGTTTTTTGATGTTCTGATTTTTTTATATACGTATTGTATTTTTCTTGTATACTTTCTCCCGTTAGACCCCCTACTATCCTATGGCTAGGGGTCTAATTAGTGTTGTGCATTTCTTGAAATGTAGTTATTGTAACCTCAATAAAATGGAAAAAAATGTGTCATTAGCTCAGTAGGTAGAGTGCGTGGCATTAAGAGTCGCGATTAAGGCGGCTGAGAATTGAGTGCTAGGGGCAATATTTTTTTCCATATTTTTTTAGCTGTTTTGGTTGCGTCCATTTCATCAAAGTTATATGCGTGACGGGGAAACGCTACTAGTGTCATTGAGGACTCCGGCATAAGACACCTTCGTGTTTAAAAAGTATCATTAGGCACTAGGTGCTCGCCCTTTCTTCTATCAAAACAGAAGCGGTCGAGAAAGCGCAAGATCAGGTAAACACCACATATCCAAGTGACCCCAATGATTCTGTAGACTAATCAGCAACAAGAATCGAGCCCTATCCCCTGCTCTCATGGGTCTACGTGCTACGTGCCGAAGAATTGTGTGGAAAAAAATCGCAACGTATCCACGAAGCGAAGGCTGAAAAGAGGGGCCAAGGTTCGGAAAGTTTATTCGGCAAACTGTGATTGAACCACTGGCCTTGGCCGTCCATCCGTCTATTCGTGTGTTGATCGGTCCATGTAATGAACATTTTAAGTACCGCCATTTCGCATCTTTTCATCGTATATTCATCATATAAAAGTACCGCCATCCAGCAGACATTCAGAGGAGAAGTGGTTACTACATACAGGGAGCAAAGGAAGAACTGGAGGGAAAGGAAAGGCAGGGATTTAACCAGTCTGGAGCGACCGGTATGCTAGCCTACACCGGGGAAACGGCTAAGGGAGTTTGAAAGATGCAAAAAGGGGAGAGAAATGAGAGGTTGCACACGCGTTGGGCTCACAAATACTGAAGACTTGGAGCATGTTGACGCGCCCTAAGTGACGAAATACAAAAATACGTGCTTTTATTTCACTGGCGTTGTACTGAATGATGAATGCTTCCTTGACTTCTTGGAAATGATGGTGATCGTTAGCTATAATCGAGTTCGAGCGATTGAAGTAGTGGGCTTAAGGCGCCCAGTATTCTGAGAGCGCTTTGAGCTGACGTTGTCACCATGCTCAAAAAGATCTTTCGAATGGCATCCATGAGACAACGAAGCATAATTATGACTTTGCTATCTTATGTGTGCCATCAGCAGTTGGTGAAGACTTCTGAGTAGGCATAGTACTCTGACGTTCTATGGTGAGTGGATGACTTGGAAGAATAGGCCATTCCTCTGTAGAGTTATTTCTTTCCGTAGCCATTGAAGTTGTCGCTCCTGTTGTGACTTGACTTAATCGTGCAGAATTAGAAGTAGCGCTGTCGTTTTGAGCTTGCGCCGTCTTTCAGGGTGAACGATGGCGCCGATGCTACTACCGACGCCGGACTGTTTCGGCAGCACCGCTGTGGGTGGAATTGTCTGCGACCATTCGCTGAAGCACCGCGGGCTCCTTTCTAATTCGAGGGCCGTTTTTTGATAAGGCGGTGTGTGAGCCAACAGTTACCACATTTAAAAAATTTGGATTGACACGGGTCTTGCGAATGGGGTTCTGTACACTGAGGGCAACATAGCGAGTTTGGGTACACGCCCTTGATGTGACCTAGTTTCAAGCACTGGTGACACTGAAGTGGCTTTTGCACAAAATGCCGAACACGATGTCGAAAAACATCGGACTTTGACATGAGATGGTGGGCAGTCGTCTTTGAAGACCAGCTTTACACAGCGTGACTTCTCAAGGCGGTGCACCTGAGTGATGATAGTATCCTGTTTTGCCGGTTTAATGAGTTTAGGCAAGTAAGCGTCGGGATTTGCAATGTTCACGTCGTATATCACACCGGCTATTGATGCGTTGTCAATTGGTACAAAGGGGCGCACTGTGATGCCACCTAGTTCAGTCACTTGTTTGAGTGGTGCAAGCCCATTCGCATGGATTACGTCTATGTCGAGTATACTTTTTGTCTATTTACTCTGACTTTCTTGATTTCATCAGGCACCTTGCGTTCCAAAAAAGCGGAGAGTCCTTGCCTGTTCAGATATCGCAGGTTTCCTCAGGACGCTTCTGGCATGATGATGGCGTGTGGCAAGCGTTCATGCCTTGACTTCATGGTCGCTGTACTCACAGAACTGGGCGAGGCTGCGTTGACTGTCTTCTTCTTCGCCCTCTTGCTCCGGGCACTGTTATGTTTGGCACGGCAGTTCGTCTGGGCAACCGCCATTGTGCGTAAACCGGTCTGCTAGGTTGCTTTCAACCCCATCGGCGCCCAGTCGGCTAGACGCTGTCCTGTAAAGGTTCCAGGTAGCGATCGGGTCTCAACGAAAGCTTCGCGAGACAGCCCTTTTGTTGAATGGGTTCAAACAGCGTGAGACGGCGCCTCTGTGGCAGCTCTCTTGGAGTCAATCTGTCGACTCGGCGGCCGTCGCGGACGCGAAATTGCCACAAAACTACCGACAGTCCGGAAGCGTGGGAAGGCGTTGAAGAAGTCGTTCTCAGAGATCGAGCATTTGGACTGCCATGTTCGAGAGTGTTCTGGAAGCTGGTAGCTTAAAGCAGCCATGGACTACTGCTGACGTTCTTGTCAGCAGCCATCTTCCCGAAGGAGCTCAACTTTGCATCTCCGGACTCTACCTCCTCACGCTGCAGTGCCTTCAAGGCGTGGGCTGGGTGCGTCATTGTGTGGTGCACTCGTGATGACCATTGGACATGTTGACCCACGTTCTTCTTCTCACGAGTGGCCCAATTTCTACACCCTATCTTGTGGGTGGACCACTGAGACATCACGTCACCTCATTCACGGCAACTGTAGTCAGCACCTTCTCCAGATAACCGTGTAAAGAATCGACGGGCTAATGAAGCCGAATGTGATGTAGTAGCTTAAACAATGCGAGCATAGCGGACGACAGCGCCACATCACCTGGAAGATGAGAAGAATGATGGGGCATTGCAGCGCGCCCATCGAAAAAAGAAGACGAGACGCTCGCGGAGGAGGAAGCTGTTCGGACGTAGGCAAGACGACGCAAGGGAGCCTAGGGCGAACCCGCTTCTACGCGCGAGGTTCGAAAGGCCGGGTTCCCGTCCTCGAGCTATTGACGTCCTCGGGGCACGGCGTGTCGGCGTGGCAAGGCGCGAGTTCTGGGTGAGTGGTCCTGTGGACATCTTCGGTACGGCGAGTGCCCTCGAAAGACCGGAGCTGCTGACCACGTCCACCGTGCCGACGTCGCTGACAGTGTGCGGCTACGCCTAGACTTGGTGATGCCCTCTACAGTGGTATGCTGACCTGGCACCCAAGCGACGACAGCATCCGAGCGCGCAACGGGTCCCCCTTCAAGGCACCGGGCTATGCACAGACTGTGAGACTGTATACTCTTTCTTTTGTGTGTGAACTGCTTGCGTGTATGACTTTAGTACTGTAAGTGCAATAGTTTATTTCATCCAATATAACTTCCTTTTGTTTTCCGCACTGTCTCGATCTTCCTCGCGTCACACGCCTTGCTATGTGACGAAGCTAAGACACGACATATCTGGCGTCCGCGAGACAGGACTACTCTTGTTACATTTAAGGAGAGCATCACATCGCATATGTGTGTTTGACGGTCGATGATGGAGGCAGATAAGCTGACGGCGATCGGAAAGGAATTGGGGTTAAGTGGCTCAGCACTAAAAGAATAGATGGAGCAAGAACGCGCACGCGAAAAAGAGGCACGTGACGCTCGTCTGGCTGAATGAATTGCCGCGAAAGAAGCCGAGGCAGAGGCAGTCGCTAGATTACAAGCAGAGAAGGAAGTTCTTGAGCTCTAGTTAAGGTTGCATCAGTTAGGTGCGACAGCAGGTAGCACAACTACTGGGAAGCTTACCGAGGGTGTGCCCATAGGCACCACGCAGAGCTACCGAAGTCCACATAAACTCATCCCAGCCTTTAACGAGGAACGCAATGAGCTGGACGCATATATACAGCGATTTGAGCGCGTCGCTACTAGTCAAGACTGGCTGCAAGACAAATGAGCCCCATCAGTAAGCCTTTGCTTGACCGGAGAGGCCTTGAGTGTAGTTGGTAGGATGGCCCCAGAACATGCCACGGACTACGTAGCGTTGAAAAAAACGCTACTTCAACGCTTTAGGTTCACTGAAGAAGGCTATCGGACAAAATTTCGATCAGCCAAACCAGATAATTTTGAAACGAGCACGCAGTTTGCCGGGCGTCTATTAGGTTATTTTAGCCAATGGCAAAAAATGGCCAAGACAGACCAGACCTACGATGCTCAGCGAGACAAAATTGTCTCGGAGTAGTTTCTCGCAAAATGCCATGAGAAACTCGCTGTGTTTCTTAAGAAAGAAACTGTGAAAGCCTTGAAAAACTTGCGGAGGCTACAGACCACTATTTGGAAGCCCAGGGGTTCATTAACCTTGGCAAATGAGAAGGCGATATCCTGAGCAAGCCTCCAGGTCGAACTCAAACGTCTGAGCGGCAATATGACAAAGAGAGACCGCAGTGTTTCCTTTGCAACAAAAAGGGTCACAGAGCTGCTGATTGCTTGACCAACACAGAGGGTCCAGGTACAAAGCCACCCTTTTGTGGAAAATGCCGCCGCACTGGGCATAAAACAGGTGACTGCTCCAAAAGGGCCAACAGCGTTGAGAAGGCCTCATGCTCTTTTCAACAAAGAGATGGAGCCGAGATAATTAGTTTAGAGTCGCAGGCTACGCTTTGTGTTCCTGATAGTCCGGAGTGCGCAGAAATGCACACAGCCAAGCTGAAGGAAAAATTGATGCCCACGGGCGAAGGTGTACTCGAAGGATATCCCGCAACAGTACTGCGAAATACAGGATGCGATTCAATCATTTCCAAAAGGTCTCTTGTGGCGGATAGCAAGCTGACTGGAAAGCTTTCTTCGATTTACCTCTTAGATGGACGGTTGATAAAGCTGTCTGAGGCACACGTGGAAATTTTTTCACCTTCTGTCACTGGCAAAAGTCGATCCCTTTGAATGAATACTCCTTTATATCATGTTGTCTTGGGAAATGTGGAAGGCGTTCGAGATGCCCACAATCCTGATAACGATTGGAAGAGCCATCTTTACACCCGGAGCACTGCAGAAGAGTATTCTGGCGCAGACAAATCCGGTTCTGCACACGGACCCTCGTATGCAAAGACTTCAACATCGGCTGCAAGGAAAACACGTATCAAGGTAAAAGTTGCTGCAGTAAATCGACTGGCAGAAAATCCACATCTACTTCCGGCTCCAGTTATTAACCCTTTAAACATCAGCCCACGGGACTTGAGAACCAAACAGGAGGAAGACAGCAGCCTGCGGAAATGCTTCGAAGCCGTTAACAAAAAGGTCAAGACAAGGTTTGCTAAAATATTGTTCTTCATTAAGGACACAATCTTCTATCGCAGATACACTGTTCACTCTAAGAGGCAGGTGAATCAGTTTGTGGTACCAAGGTGCCTCCGACAATTGGTTATGAAAATGGCCCACGAAGGCATCCTTTCGGCACATCAGGGAATTAAACGAACTACAGACCGAGTACTCGAAGAGTTCTACTGGCCAGGGGTTCAGTCAGACACCACACGATTTATAAAATCGTGTGATATAAGTCAAAGAACTATTCCCAAGCACTTGGTGGGTCGTGTACCTCTCGGCAACACTCCTGTAATTGACACCCCGTTTAAGAGAGTAGCCATTGATATTGTGGGTCCATTATCACCGATGTCAGAGGGCGGAAACAAGTACGTACTGACAATGGTGGACATGGCAACGCGTTATCCCGATGCTGTAGCACTGCCGAGCATCGAGGCGGAGAAAGTCGCTGAGGCACTTCTGGAGATGTTTTCTCGTGTAGGTGTCCCACGGGAGATAATCACTGACAGCGGCACATCATTCTCGTCACGTCTAATGAAGGAGCTAAGCCGACTTCTCGCCTTCAAACAATTGCCAAGAACCCCATATCATCCCATGGCTAATGGCCTTGTAGAGAGGTTCAACGGCACCCTGAAACAAATGATAAGAAGAATGTGTCAGGAGTGCCCAAAGAAATGGGACCGGTACCTGGCGCCGTTACTCTTCGCTTATCGCGAAGTTCCCCAGTCGAGCTTAGGCTTCTCCCCGTTCGACTTGCTCTACGGCCGTTACGTCAGAGGCCCCCTGGCAATATTGAAAGAAATATGGGCCGCCAATCATTTTGATGATGATGTAAAAACATCCTACGGGTACGTAGTCGAACTGCGGAATTGTCTTGAAGACACCTGCCGTCTAGCCAAGGAGGAGCTTCAGAAAGGGAAGATCTTACAAAAGAAGCATTATGACCAAAAGGCCAGACCACGTCAATTATTCCCTGGAGACAAGGTTCTGCTTCTGCTTTCGTCGGATACCAACAAATTGGTTCTGACGTGGAAGGGACCCTTTATTGTCCTTGAGAAGAGAAACAATGTCGACTATTTAGTTGACCTCGGTACCAGAAGCACGCTATTTCATATAAACCTACTTAAAAAGTATGTGGAACGGCCACCTGCACCACCGCATGAAGCGTCAGCTGTTTGCCAGGCGGATGACACTGAAAGTGACGAGCTACCATGCGTACCATTCCAACGAAAGGAATCGTCTGCTGACGTAAGCATATCGGAGTCACTTTCTTCGACCCAGCACGTGCAAGTCACCAACTTATTGACCAGGTACGACAACGTATTTGCGGATGTTCCTTGCAAAACGCACCTCGTACAGTGCAAGCTAAGATTTACCACGGATAGACCCGTAAGAATACGGCCATACCCTATGCCAGTTGCTACCCAAGAAGCGATACAGAAATAAATAGCAGACATGCTGCGACAAGGCATCATAGAACCATCGGAGTCTGCTTACAATTCACCTGTAGTAGTTGTGAAGAAGAAGGACAGAACGATGCGTTTGTGCATCGATTTCAGACAACTTAACAAGATTATAGTCAATGCTAACGAGCCTATACCGCCGTGTAGACATCATCTCTGGTAAACTTGGACAAGTAAAATACTTTTCAATGTGACTTCGCTAAAGGCTACTGGCAGGTTCCCATAGAACAAGGATCGAAACCAATGACTACTTTTTCGACAGAATCAGGACTGTATCAATTTAGATTCATGCCGTTTGGCATTAAAACCACCCCAGCTCTGTTTAACCGCCTCATGAGGAAATTGGTAGCAGACATACCGCACGTTTATTACTACTTTGACGATGTTCTCATTGCTACTGAAACATGGGCGGAACATATAGCTATACTCGAGTCTTTTCTCAAGCGAGTTCGCGACGCTGGTTTAACCATTCAGCCAAGAAAAAGTGAGCTTGGTCAATAGTCAGTCAAATTTCTTGGTCATCTCGTTGGGCAAGGCGTTATTCGAACGCAGGTCGAAACGCTCGACAAAATACAGCCTGCGAAGCGTCCACAAACTAAAAAAGAAGTATGCTCGTTCTTGGGCCTTACAAGTTATTACAGAGATTTCGTGCACAACTACTCTAAAGTTTCTTACCCACTGACCGAATTGACCAAGAAGAGGGCCCCAAACAAATTCCTCTGGGGAGAATGAGAACAGAAGTATTTTGATGAACTGAAGGTTTGCTATCTACGCCACCCATTTTAAAAGCACCTGCTTTTTCAAAACCGCTTGTACTCCGCACCGATGCATCATTGAAAAGTGTAGGTGCCATGCTCATGCAGCGTCACTAAGGAATACTGCATCCAGTATCATACGCAAGCCGTAGACTACAACCACGTAAGCTGCTTACGCTACAGTAGAGCGAGAGGCCCTGGCTCTTACGTGGGCGGTTCGGAAATTTCACATCTACCTATTTGGACGCACAATCAATCTACAGAGTGACCACACACCGCTTGTGTACATCAAGTCGGTCAAGCATGTGAACAGCCGCGTGTTACGGTGAAGCCTCATTCTTATGGAGTACGACTTTTCGGTCGAGTATATTAAAGGCAGAGAGAACATAGACGCAGATTACATGAGCCGTTTGCCAACTCCGTGAGCAACGTCTGTATGAAGAATCGATTCTCAATGGTATAATAGCTTAGGATGTGAACCTTACAGCACGATACAAGTATCATGACGCTTTAGTTCTGTGACTTGTTTTTTTTTCTGGTGTGTACTTCTTTGACCGAATGTGTCGAGTGTGCGGGGCTCAGAACTGCTATAGTGTGCAGTGGTGCTTACGTGTGTGTTTCCGACTGCGAACCAATGTGTCCCTAGTGCCCTCAAGTTCTTCTACCGGAAGAACTTTTTTAAGTTGGTGGTGATGTGATGTAGTAGCTTAAAAATGCGAGCATAGCAGACGACAGCGCCACATCACCTGGAAGATGAGAAGAATGAAGGGGCATTGCAGCGCGCCCATCGAAAAAAGAAGAGGAGACGCTCACGGAAGAGGAAGCTGTTCGGACGCCGGCAAGACGACGCAAGGGAGCCTAGGGCGAACCCGCAACTACGCGCGAGGTTCGAAAGGCCAGATTCCCGTCCTCGAGCCATTGACGTCCTCGGGGCACGGCGTGTCGGCGTGGCCAGGCGCGAGTTCTGGGTGAGAGGTTCTGTGGACATCTTCGGTACGGCGAGCGCCCCCGAAAGACCGGAGCTGCTGACCACGTTCACCGAGCCGACGTCGCTGACAGTGTGTGGCTACGCCTAGTCCTGATGAGGCCCTCTACAGTGATATGCTGACCTGGCACCCAAGCGACGACAGCATCCGAGCACGCAACGGGTCCCCATTGAAGGCACCGGGCTACGCACAGACTGTGAGACTGTATACTCTTTTCTTTTGTGTGTGAACTGCGTGCGTGTACGACTTTAGTACTGTATGTGCAATCGTTTATTTCGTCCAATATAACTTCCTTTTGTTTTCCGCACTGTCTCCATCTTCCTCGCGTCACACGCCTTGCTATGTGATGAACCTAAGCACGACACCGAAGCATTTTGTAAATATTATCGTAATCATGGGCTGAATCTTTGTACATAGCTAAATCTCTGTACAGTTTCATCTTTCAACTCTCATGTAAATAAACCTTCGTTCTTTCTCTCTTCACGGGTCCACCCACTGGCGAAGATCGGCTATGTGGAAGATGGCGGGAAGCCTGCACCGTAAAGGGAACCCGCCGTACCTGCTATCGACTTCGAGCCCTTTACAACTAATGGGAGCGGTGGGATACTATCATCAACCTCATACCCTCTACAGCAGGAATGAAACCACCGTTGGGAATGCGTCTTCCGAGGCAGCTGAGTACAGCTCTGTGTCCTCCCCGTCCCTGAGTGAGGTTCCTCTCTTCCTCGTGGTGGTCGGCCGAAATGGCTGCTGGTCAGGTGGTCCTCCGGAAGGCCACGCGTTAATGGCTGCAAGACGTGGAGTCGAGGCACCAGGAAAAACTGAAGGGTTCACCGCGAAAATTTGATAGCACAAAGAGAAACTGGTTGGTCGGTTGGACTCAAAAAGAATGGCTCAATCCACCACGGGGGATCACTAATGAATTGCGCGGCAGTGGGATTTCAGGAAAAAAAAGAGGGCGGGAACGCCTAAAAGTTCTTACATGAACTCAAAGCTTAGTTGTGCTAACAGCCTACTATGAGTTTTTTTGAAAACAAAGAAAAAATAAAAGTAAAAATAAATAAAACTATGGAATACATATATGAAATAGGGTAATGACAAAAATTTGTACTGAGTATGTACTTGTCAGATTGGTATGGTAGCCATTTTGATTCCTTTATATAGCTATGTATGGCTCCTTATATGTCCCTGTTGCAAAGGCTTAGTGAGTAGCACTGTTTTAAAGAGCTCAAGCCCGCGTTTCCGAAAATCTGCATGGTATCAGAGTTTTTTGCCCTAAATTTTCATACCTGCGGCAATCTGTGAAAAAGTGCTCTATAGTTTCTGTTTGTGCACAAACGTGATGATTGGGGGAAGAAACACAACGAGGTCTGTATGAATAGAAGTTTAAAGGTGAAGTACTGCATCGTAACTTAGTGAATGTCACTTTAAAATGTCATGTTGCACCCCATGCGCTGTATTACGGAAACTTAAGGTGAATAAAATCAGCGCCATTTAGAACAGAAGAGTTGGTGTGTCTCGTCGTATACAAAAATTTCAAAATCTTGTGATTGTTTATAGGCAGCAAGATCTTATATTATGCAGAAATAGGGTCTGAATTGATTCTGCTGCCAGTGTGTCTGCCGCTCCATTTAGTATTAGTTCAATGTGACCAGGCACCCAAACCAATCGGATAACACGAACGTGAGTAGGTATATACGTATGAAATTCTAATGAACACAGCGATGTTTTTTGGTGCTGTCGGAGCAGCGCAAACTGACGAAGAATCAGTCAGTATAACAACCGAAGAACTATATGTTGGGAGCTTGCCTATAACCGGAATCACTGCTATTAATTTTGGCTGAAATATCGGCGTCAAATTGGGAAGTTGCAGTGAATAAGACCAATCTAATACTGTTGAGTAGATGTTCACTCCTCCTTTCTCGGCATTAACATAAGCATCTGTGGCTATATCTTAGCTTATCTGCACGCTATTGAGACCGTCTTTGAACAAATGATTCAAATATTTTATCGGCAAAAGTTTAGCAGTTTTGGGAAATATATCGCCAAACTTTATTCTTACCCTGGGATTTCGTACCTGTGAAAAACTTACATCACGGGTTTTTAAAGCTAATCGCTCAAAGAGTTTTTGCACATAAATTATTTGAGATAGACTTAGTCGTGACCACTAACAATAAAAAAATATGCAAGTCTCACTTGTAAATAGATGTTCGCAGCGTCTGCACGGAGCCATAGATGTTCAGAAATGTTTGAACAGTCAATATGCGAAACCTGGTTTGTAGAGAGGAAGATACGCTTCATGAAAAGTAACATTAGTACAACAAACTTAAAAAAAGCCTAGACATAGGCGCAATGCCTCACGCTCTATTGAAAGAAGAGGACGTAGTTTATAAGTGGCTCCCCCCACAGAACAGCACACATGCAAACTCTAACATTGGGTGGAAATATATGCAATATGTCATCAATAAAGCTCTTCTACGCATTTCATTTCAACAATTGCTGATGAGCTTGAGCAACTCAATCGCATGTAATTCCTTACACGCAATATACTTAGCATGTGAACACATATTAGGATTTGTAGTGTATAATTAATAAGTCTACTCATATTTTAAATTTATTTTTTATTAATCAATTTGCCAATTATAAATAGTTGTAATAATTTAATGAGTCTACCTGTGCAATGAAGTCCTGTCCGTACATGAATGCTATCCTCCCAGGAGAACTCAATGTAAATACAAGAAGAGCACTTTTATGAACATCAAGGCAAAAGCCCAGGTCACTAAGCAAAGCTTCAACAGCATTTAAATATGGCTAAATTGTTTTACAACAAGTGTATGTCATTGGAAGCTGAAAAAAAGGCTATATCGTCTGCATATACATATCATTGCACTTTATCGGGAGTAGGGATAGAGCTTAAAATTATACTGAATCAAACGGGTGAATGAACAGATCCCCGAGGAACTCCCTGTGTATGTTTGTATTGTTGTGAAAATAGCCCATTCTGCGGACAATAAAACGTATGCCCATTTTAAAAAAATGTGTTCATGAAATTATATTTTCGGGAACGTTAACACTTCGAAGTTTACTATCAAGATGGCGTGCCCCACACTGTCGTACGCCTTGGAAATATCTAAGGTCACAAAAGTGGCATATTGCTTTGTGTGCCGAGCAAGTTTGATTCTAGCGTACAGGTCGACATGCGCACACCACATAAAGCAGCCAGGTCCTAAATCCAATTGGAGCTTCACTCATTCAGTTATTTGCTCTATTCATTTTCAAGATGTCGATATAGCACCGATTCTATTAGATTCACAGATTAGTGGAGAGGAAAATAGGCCTAATGTTGTCTATAGCATACCTGTTCCCTGTTTTTCAAGTATTGGTGTTAATTTAGCAACTTCCAGTAAGGGTGTACCTGGGCCTTTTCTATAGGAAAATTATAATTAACAAAATCACTGGGAAACAAATCAAACAATTTTATCATTGCTGTAGTATGTTATCAGGACCTGGAGATGAGGTTGGTGTAGTGATTGTACTACCTCTTATATCTCTTCGAGTGCTGGGGGCTTGGTATTCTTTAGCTTTTGGTGTAAGCAAGCTTTGGTGTAAGCTTTAGCGATTGGTATAACCACTGGTATAGAATTCAGAACACCTGTGAGGAAAGAAGCATTGATTATTGAAAGTGATGTACAACCAGGAATAGATATATTTATTGCTAAATTGCACTCTCTGTCGATGTAAACTGATATGCTATCTTCGCTCTATGGGCCGATCTCGTAGAGATGAAAATCGCTAACCCCCCTCCATATGTATGGCGATCTAATTGAAAGCAGTGATAGTGTCTAAGAATAAAACGTATTTCCGTAGATAACCATGTTTTTAAATATAATTACTTCAGCGGAAAATTCGGTACAATGTTTGTAAAATATCAATAGCTGCAGCAAGAATTGAGTGAAATTTCCCTGAAGCACTTTCAATGACCTTATGTTGAACGTACACCAGCGGCCTCAACTGCCTTCTGGATGATGTTGTCCTTTAATCAATCATAATTAGTCAGTGGATTACTGTCCTGGCACTTTCTTACTTCAATCTATGGAGGATAGTGAATTTTGGTGAGTAAGGGGCGAAGCGCTTGGATACCCGAACACGTCGTCGTCATTCCTATAGGAAAGCAAAAACACGCGATTAAGCTGGAGTGTGCGACAGTATAGGGAAGTCCGCGAAGATATCATTCGAGTGAGTAATGTAGTGTACTTTGTTCATTTCGAAGAGTAGAATGATGATGCCTTGGAGCACCTTTTTGAATGAGTTTGCCACGAAGGCGTGTAACACACTGACGACAGAAGGGAACAAGGACAATCCGCACTGGACCTCGTTTGAGTGTCTTCTTGAGAAAAACATTCTAGATACGGTCGAAAAATTGCAGCCTGAAGAATTGCAAACAGACTTAGGAGTAACACAGACCAGACAGACAGACAAACAGACATTGATTTGTATTGTGTGAAATGTTTTCATGTGGCGCTAATGATGTATACAATGTACGCACAAAGGCGTTAAAACACTCGACATGTTTATAACCAGTTGTTATAGTTGTTGCCAACACAAAATGGATATTGTAACACCGTTAGCGTAAGGTTACGTGAATCGCTTGTGCTCGCAAGGGTTATTGCTCTGGACACTGCTACATAAATCAACTTAAGCGGATGACATTCAGCTACTAAAGGGCGCTAAGCCGACGTGATGGCTGTATACAGTGTACATGTGTAATGTTTATAAAAGTTGCTAGCCAGCACTGCAGCCATATTTCTCGTTTAACGAACAGTTTGGTCTATTTGAAAAGCAATTCTTGCTCAATTCTGGGCTCAATTCCTGGCTCTGGTATTTATTCTTTGAATCCGTTGGGTCACGCTGTCAATGTTGGCTTGTTTTAACGCCCACGCGTTAAAACTGCCGTAATATGGCTTCATTAACAAATATAAGCTTTCACTCCTCCTGCGACACTGAACCGCCAGCGGTATGTGCCACACACCTGCTGAACAGTTTCACAACCTACGCCGGCAGTACTGACCTGAGACAATATCTGTGTCACAACCAGCCAGTCATATTTGTCAAGCCATTTTACTCTTTATACTCTTGATGTACCGCCGCGGTGGTCTAGTGGCTAAGGTACTCGGCTGCTGACCCCGCAGGTCGCGGGTTCAAATCCCGGCTGCGGCGGCTGCATTTCCGATGGAGGCGGAAATGTTGTAGGCCCGTGTGCTCAGATTTGGGTGCACGTTAAAGAACCCCAGGTGTCGAAATTTCCGAGCCCTCCACTACGGCGTCTCTCAGAATCATATGGTGTTTGGGACGTTAAACCCCACATATCAATCAATCAAGCATACTCTTGATGTACCACATAGATAGATAGATAGATAGATAGATAGATAGATAGACGCTGAAAGGGCCTGATGTATCCAAATGAACGCTTCGAAATAAAGAAATACAGCACATGCTTCACTTAGGCTTCGTGTACGAACATCAGCGGAATAATGCATAAATGACACATTCGCCTACCACAGCTGCTGCTGGGCACTTGCCGCTTTGGTAGCGGTGTCGTTACCCTACTCTGAGCAGCCAGTCCTCACACTTCCATGTTTTCAGATAAGTGAATGTGCATAAAGTCGTCATAAGTTTACTGATCAGTACCACATATCCACATCAAACGTTATGTGCAATTTAAAAGCGCCTCATAGCAAACTCGTATTTCTGCTTCACATTTCAATGAATCTTACGGAACGTGATTCAGTAGATTTTTTTGCTTGAAATTTCTTTTGCAGTTTATGGTTATAAGAGTATCAGGAAGTACCCCACAAAAATTACTCTGTTTGCACTTCCTTTCAAAAAGACAAGCAGCAATTCAGTAGGGACCACATACATAACAATTTGGAAGCCAGAATAACTAATAAATTATATTATGTACCTGAGTATTAACATCTTCCGTCTTGACTGTTGCCGAAGTTGACAAGGCTGTGAAGCAAATTCATGGACTCATCATTATAAAAGAGTCACTTTTCTGCTTTGTTGGAAATATAATGATAAACTCAATCATTTTTCAGAACTTTTGCCTTCAATTGTGAACTGGGTTCATTGGTTTCGATTAATGTATGAGCGTAAAGTAAAACCCTCACTGATACGAGGCGTAAAAAACAAGTGGTCCACCGGTGCGGGAGCGATGAAAAGGAAACGAAAGTGTTAGCGCGAGCGCGCGTGCCACGGTTTGCGTGCCCACCCGTCGAGACAGATTTGCCTATCTTGAATAATCTAAAGTTGTTGACTGCATTACCCCTGGCTTCTTGGGCGATCCCCTTAGCTGGTAGAGCCACAAGACGGGATGAAGATGCAAGCAAGCAGCGGTCAAGGCCAGATGGTTTGCGGCTGAACGTATGGGCTGGAGAACTAAGCGACGTCCTCTAAGCGCTACCATTCCTGTACTATAGCTGCAGACTGGCCCAGGGACTAGGCAGGGGTTCTAGCAGGTGTTCTTGACTGCTGCAGGGCAACCCTGACGAGCCAGGCCTGCATTCCGGCTGGGCAGCTGGCCTGGGAGTCCGGCGAGGTGCTCTTTATCTCGCTATCGTTCACGGCGATTTATTGTGTTCAGTGGGTGGTAGACCACTACTGCTAAGGGTCGTTCCGAGTCGCTGAGACGAAGCGGGCGTGGCTGACACGAAAGTGAAGGTTGAGCTACTGAGCTGCTGCAGCAGTGATCTAAGCCGTGGTGAGGGCTGGCACGCGTTGGTGACGTATACCAGCCAGATGGGACATCGTCTCCGAACGATGGCCCGACAAGCATCAACGTCCTTAAACGACTTCAACATGGCGAGTCCCTTCTGATTAAACGAATATTAACGCAGTTAGGACTGGGTATATCAGAATACATATCATCTTAACCATTCTGAGATCATCTTTCTCTGTAAATATATGTATGTGTGTGTGCAGTCGTGGCTCAACTCAGTTCTTTTGTTGAGTGGTCCTATATTACAACACACATATAGTTTTATAAATTTATTACACTCTTACTGGCCTTTTCAAAATTAATTTAGGGGGGAATGAATGTGTAAGTTGTTCTTAAGAGATTTCCGCTAAGGGTGTGTCAGAAGTTCCAGTTATAAGCAAGCCCAAATACAACTGGCTGGATTTACCCCGAGTCAAGTACTAGTAACCAGGTTATTCAAAATGCCTATTAAGTTAATGATTTCCTGCAAGAATATGTATTAAACCTGAGTTACCTTAGTAATTAAAAGCAGCTTACCGTTACTCAATAATCCCGCATACCATGCTTATGAAATTCATTGCCACCGGATATAGATTAAACTGTGTTTTTCACGTTGCTTTTACCAGTTATATCACTTTTATAGCCTTGATGTCGAAGTAAAGGCAGTACTTTGAGACATGCAGTTAAGAGAAAATATCAGATGTTTCACCCATGTGCATTCCACCGATGTTCCAGGTGGGCGAGTAAACACAAGATACTCGAAAAATTTGATTTACGTCAGATGCGTGATCACTAGAAGTTTCTGACATACGAATCACTTATCCAGCTGTAGCTTGAATAGATTCACAGGAGTCATCGCTGCTTTAGAAGACTCAGCCGAATGTTGTGATTATGATAGCATTTTAAATCAGCGATGCTAGCTGCTGTGATGAGGATATTGGTTTATTTTGACGTTGTTTTATGTCCTCTTGTCTGAAGCTTCGCTTTTGTAGCTTAATAATGGATTTCAGCTGTTGTTATTAGTTTCGTCATTCTGCGCCACTCGAACCTCTTTAGAAATTTCTGAAAATTTAACATTCAGGAGTATTTGTGTTTTGCATATTTTGCAGGCCGCAGTTCTCTTTCACCAAGATGGCAATCGTTGTTTCTCCGCGATCATAGCTCCTGGTGCAACTAACAACTGGAATTTATCAATGGGATAGGCTCTTAACGTGACTCCTATGAGAGTGACGTGAAAACCCCGTAACAATAAGAAGTGTCATGCCGAGGTCCAGTTTGAAAGGATAATTGCTACTAACGTTCCGAAAAGCTCACATTCTAGTTTGTATTCTGACTTGATATCATTTTTTATACAAGACAGGAGTAATAGAAGTATAGGTAAGAAAGCTAGGTGACCGAAAGCTTCTCTTTTAAGCGCTAAGCCAAACGGCTTTATCCTGTCCCAAGAGAGTACATACAGTACTTAGTGCATAAATATTTTCTTCTTGCTATGAACACATTACGTCGCGTTAACGGAATGGGCGCAGTAACTAGGTGTCTTCTGTAGCTGGTGACCAACTTTAAACCCTGAAGTTATCATGTTAATCACATTTTCTGACGCCCAATGGCAATGTATTCTTGTACCACGCAATATTTCTGCAATATTTCATCTTGTATTGTGAAGCATGTATAGAGGACGCTTGTGTTTTTAAAGCATGAAAGTTACTTTTACAGCATTTTTATGCGGATGAAGTTATTTTCACTGTATTCAAAAGCAGATGCGTGAATGTATGGTAGAACAACCGCTAGTCACGCAAAGGACTAGGATCAGATTTCCACTTCGATGCAGAATTTTTAATATTTATTTCATTTGGTCCTTCTCTTATGTTCGGTCACGCACGAGGATATAACTTTGCACTCACAAACTGAAGATGCCGACGCTGACGCTGCATTTTCTGCGGAACGAGCTCTTCAACACTGTCGTGATAAAATCTATAAAATAAAGTGAGGTTACAGCTTGGCCGCAAAAGACAAAGCAATGAATGCAATCGGACAAATTGGACAGTCAGGAGCAGATGACAAGCAGATCGAAACGTGCTTCGCGTTTCTCAGCCTCAAATGAAGACACTAAACGTACTCATACGTACAGATGAACACAATAAGGTCTCAGTTGTTACTTACTTCGCTGTGTGTGAAAAGCGCGCTCTTTTCGCAAATGAAGCCTGTGCAATGATTACAGTGACGATTGTGCACCCGGTAACTACAACAGAATCGTTCTGGTGAATTCTCAAGGTTATCAAGGCGTGCGATTGTTCCCACACGAGATGAGTGCGCACGCCAGTTGTCCCACCCTACCCCCTTTCCGCGGGGCAAAATAGCGCGGGAGATGAGATTTCGAGCCATGGCGTGACACTGTGGCGACGCGCGCTTAATACCGCCATCTTGCTGGTAGGTGGTGAAAACAAGATTGTTTCCCCCGAGATGCCCATACCTTCCTGTGTTTTTTTCTCATGCATTCAGAAAGACGCCAACGTTCATTGCGTTCAACGCTGTGATCTTTTATTGTCTCAAGTGTATTTCTTTCACGTACCCCTTCCCGTTAATGGCTTGTCGTTATACCACATTTTATTATGTTTTGACATATGTATGTTCAATATCATTATCTTTTTTGCACACTTAGGTCCCACGCAGGCGCTGTAGTGCGCTGTAAATAAATAAATATACAACCAGCGAGTTTACGCAATTTGTACGGTACGACTGCTTGGCGGTGTATATTTTTGGTAAGGTAATTACGTATATTGACTGCTGTTTTTTTTTCGTGGATTTGTATATGTAAACCAACCTCTGTGCATTGTTCATCGCACACGCATTGCTTGCAGCGGAACAATGTTGTTTCGCAAATAGCAGAAGTGATAAACGCATCCACTTATTACCGATACCTTTCACAATATTATTTCAATTCTACGTAGCCTCTAAATGATGCCTCTAAAGATCATACGTTGTGACGTCTATTCAGAAAAAGAAAAGGGGAAGGGCACGTTGCATATGCGCGCCTTTTTATTAAAAATGTTAATTAAAATTTTTATTAAAAAAAAATTTTAAAGGCGCGCGTTTTTATATGCGCGCCTTTTTTCTTTGTTCGGACGACACGGTGCCATATATTACTTTGCAACTTCTGGAAAAAAAAGCTAGTGCATAAATGGAGACCTCAAAAAAGCATGCGCACGCTGAGAATAGGCACCGCGATTTTACGAACCATTGTTTAGCTGCTTGTGGTAACGAAGATGTTCGAGTCGTGTTCTAGGAACACACCTCTTAAATTAGCGCGTAAGCATTCATATGTTAGCAACAGTATGCCAAGATATTCTCTGTTGAACAAAAAAACAGCCAACCGTGCATTGGTACGCATTACTTTTCACTACATGGGTGATACAGATGGACTTACGTTAGCAAAATATTTGAAGGAGATCATGTGCAAATAACATTGTCTTAATAGATTTACAGATAAATAGTTAATTCTTTCCGGTGAGGAGAGTCAGGGGTAGCTAGCGAATGTTGTGTTTGATATAAATTTTTTATAAGGGATATAGCAGGAAAAGTTTAACATAGCAAGAAAAACAAGAAACGTTTAACAAAGACAAGGTGACGAATGTGGCGTACCAAGTTTCAGTTCTCAGTTTGGTGTATTATCAAGAGATTAAAGAATGGTTTGCGCATTTTTTTTGAAAATGCATGCGTTGCTGGTAAGAACTTTATTAAAAACTCCGGCAAATTATGGCCTTGGCCTTGGCCACCCGGCTCGTCCCTCGAGCAGGACCGGAGACCTGTCTCCTCGCTGCCCCAGGGGCTTCCTGCATGACCCACAGGTAATTGTGGTGGTTGAAGCTGTGCAGCGCGGCTATCCCACCGCGCCAAAACTTCATCTGTGAAGACCAATTTCATCTGCTGAAATTGCGCATTCTCAGAGAGTGTGCCTAAGTGACTGAGTGAGTCCGACCGCAAATCGGCAAGATCATCTGGATAGACGTCACGGTATATCCTCTTACGATGAACGGGGTTGGGGAAGGTCTAGGTTTCGTAATTGCCTCCGATCTAGAGCTTATAATCTGTCGAGGTGGGGCTTGGTGGGGGATAATTACAACCAAGATTTCTTATAAAAGTTTGTGTTGTCGCAGTATAAGGTTATTTTATGCTTCTCTGTCCAGCTTCCGCTGGATGAAATGCCCTGAAGAGGACCTTTCTACGCGGCCACGTAACGTAAAACCTTGCTCTACGCGGTGGACCTTCGCATTGAGTTAGGGTACGAGAGTGAGGGGGGACGTGAGAGCTGGTAACTATATAACATGTCGTTCTGTCGTCTCTTAGAAGGTTATATAGCTCGCATTAACATGAGAATAGCCGTGGGCTCTGGTGAATTTCGCTTTGTGCACAATTTCTGGCAGCTGCCTGCGAACCACTCATCGGCATCTAGACAAACGATGGCTAGGGATATCCCCGCGTCTTCCCGCTACCTCATGCTTTCCGCCGCATACACTACCTGAGCTGACCAATTGTTTTAGTATTGAGGACTGCCACTGCGAAGGCACGTTGATCAACGTTTTATGGCCAGAAATACGAACCGCGCTTCCTTGTCCCTACTAAAGGACTTGTAACACAGACCTGGCTCTAATCTCTCCTCGACCCTCATTTAGTTCGGGCTGCACGTTCTTGGGTATTTCAACCGCACAGAGCTTCTTTTTGTGACCAGGCTGGGGAGAGATTTCTTGTGGACCATGCTGCTTGTGATAGCAGATATTCCGAGTTTTTCCAGAATGCTTCTGTCCGTTCATGTTTTGGATATACCTTTTAGTTGCAATATTTTTTGTGCTTCTATATCTCTTCCGTCATATGTGCATGCCCAGCATAGTAAAAGTTCTGTGCTTGTGTTGTATGGAAGTTCCCAGACATGTTGTGTGTTCTACTAATTAGGGTGTTCAGTTCATTCTTTCAAGCAGTGTATTGATTGTGGTAGGTGGCCACGTTTGTATTAATACTAACCACAAAGTAATGATTGAGTCTAATCACACTCGCTTCTTTCATGCGCCGATGTCTATTGGCGATTCTTCTGATAAGCAACATCGCCATCGTAAACTTATATAGTTTCCCGATTCCTTATCGCTGCTCCATAGGCACCATTTGGTTCTAATATGAGCCCGAACACCTTTACCTGCTTTACCCTATAAATTTCTTAACCTCTTTGGTGCATCCACAACTTTTCGTCTGTTCATATTGTATGGAACACTTCGGAAGTTTTTCTTTAAGCGTCAGGCGGCATAAAAGAAGGTCAGGTTTTTCTGACCAGACAAGACCAGTTCCTAAAGGCACTGTTTAACTACCTCAAGCGCAGTCTGGAGCTGCTTCTCGATTTTTCCATCACTTCCCTCGCAAACCAAAATCGTAATGTCGTCTGCGTAGATGGCGTGACACACGTTTAGGAGTTCTATGCCGTTTAGGAGTTTGCGGAGGCTGATAATAACAAGAATAACATCAGTGACTTGACGGGGTAATTTTTTTTTAGTTTGGTCATACAACTTGTTCCTTGGGAAATTTCTCTGCTTTTACTTTGCGACATGCCATACGTTTCGCTGGACATTTTGGGTGTACAGGTGTTCTAAGAATAATTCGGAACCCCGAACACGCTGCCACTCGCTGGCGAATCACACCACCGGATGAATACAAGCAAGGTCTGCGCATGCAAGTATACCTAGAGAGCAAGTTTGTCTCCCAAGTGTTATATATTACCATTGTCTTGCTTCTTAATGGTTGCTCTAGTATTATTCAGTGATACGATAACGAGGGCGGGACGGGTAAGGGCCTTCAACATACCACGCTCGTTAATTCAAAGATATGAGAATTTTTCCGTTCGTCATGGTGCGCACACGCGATTATCTGCATTGATTCTGGGAGACTGCGCAAAAATTTATTGGCAGGACTACAATGGCACTGCGTTATTTTGTTTTGCGAAGTATAATTTCTTGCTTTAATCATCCGACAGTCTATGTTTCTATTAGCTTGGTTATATGAGGACAATTTGTGTTATCACTAACAGTCCCCATACAGGAGCATTTGTGATATTGCCAATAAAACTTTCTATGAAATGATTATAGCTAGCATGTTTGT
The DNA here is from genome assembly GCF_013339725.1 of Rhipicephalus microplus. Lineage (NCBI taxonomy): Eukaryota > Metazoa > Arthropoda > Arachnida > Ixodida > Ixodidae > Rhipicephalus > Rhipicephalus microplus. The sequence goes on along the minus strand of NW_023612712.1, from coordinate 9,820 downwards.
GAAGAAAACTTTCAGGCAAAGGACTGTTTTCGTGCGGATTCGAATAAGTTCTGCACTATCCAATAGTTATTATTTCATGCCCCACAATTCGCGATTCACATTTCTCCGTGCATAAGTCAATTGCAGAATCTGGGCATTTTGTAACGACTATGGTTACATATAGATCGCGTGTCATCGTTTGTTGCCACAGACATTCACATTCATTGTCATTTCCTTAGAAGTAGCAACAATTTATAGTCAGTGATAGTCTGTCTCAGCTATATGCAAAATTAATACTGCACCGGTGCACATCGGCGCCAGCTCTATTCCAGTGAGAGAAAAGAAGACGACGTTCGTGTGTCGTGCTCTCGGCCTCCTGTTTTATGTGCTGCAGCTGTCTCACTTGCCTTCGCGCGTCTCTTGCCAAACCTCTTCCGAAGAACGTGCTTTTTTCAATACCGTCATAATAAAGATAATGGAGATATTTATTTCAGAAACACCATGGTTTAGTTTTTCATACAATACGGAGAATCAATATGTACATGTGTTTCGTCTATATGTTCATGGTTGCATCAGGCGAAAACACTGCCCTCTGTTGGCGCTACTCCAGTTACTTCCAGTAAATATTCTGAGGGAATGGTGAATATGGCCCCACGTAGCAAGAGAAAAAAAAAAGAAACACCGACGTGCTCGAACACCAATACACACACGAACACTTCTTTTTCAACTCGATTTATGCACGCACCCAGCTTGTCACATACAGCAACCACCCGGTCCCCTGATCAAAGCGCCAAGAAACGCCTCGGTCTACTGTTTTGTAGCAACGCAAATACGCGTAATTAGGGAGCAACGCTTGGTTTCTAGGGAGACCACGCACAGGAATTCCATCGTATATTCTACTTCTCTGTGGGAGTATCTGAAAGTAAGCGGCTGCGTGCCTGGCGTTCATTTATTCTGAGAGCACTTGTACGTTATAGAGCAACAGTTTTTTTCGAATATCAGCCTCATTCTGAAAAGTTACTTGCTCTATAAAGCTCCACAATATTCGCTCATGACTTAAAGACGCATTGTTTGGTATTACTCTTTTTAAGTCTTAGCTACACTAATAGATAGTCTATGGAGTGCTTGACTGAGCTGGGTAAAAAAACTGCCCCCACATCCCCGAAAGAAATCGGAAATCATGAGTAAATGCGAATGCATTTCTTAAACCAAGAGTACACAGCGTAGTAACTTTAATCACGTAAATTGATGACGAGACGACGATTTGTACTGTAACCATTTATTTACACACTAATCGGCTAGCGGATGGTCAAGAGTAAGGCCCACGCTTCACTCCATTTATGTATACGTACGAGTGAGTTGGCGGGAGAGTCGGCGCAGAGAGCAACGGTAAGAGCAGCATCAGCGAAGCACTGCGCCTAGCTTTTCCTACACTCTGCACATGCAGGAGCTCCGCCGAGATCCTACTATACGAGCGCCCTCACACACTTGAGCACGCTCCTTCTCAGTACTCACTCTCAACTACTCCTCCTGCACCACTTGCTCCGGTTGCTAGAGAGGTGAGCATAAGCGTGCGTGCCAACAGCTGTTGTTATGGGAGAGGAAGTGAGAGTGGAGAGATGACTCCTGCCGGCGCGCGGACACCGAAGACGCCTGAATTGCCCAAACAAAGAAATGCATTCGCCTTAGAAAAAGAACACTTGCGTATGTGCTGCAGTGTCCACCATCTCTGGTCCTTCGGTTAGTACCACTTTTCGCATGCATTACATTGATTTGGTTTGTGATATTCCGCATGTAAATGATCACATTTCCTTAGCTTAGATCTACAAATACATATATACAGTGCACTGTTCGGTTCTCTTAATTTCTGCAGCAGCATTCTCAAATCAACACTTGCTTCTCACATAAATTAGCTTAGAATAGTTTTGTAATTTAGATTATTTGCTCCATTTTCAAAAAAAATTAAGAGGAGAGTTAATACTAAATATTATCACGTATGACACCAGAAACATATTTTTGGAGGCGATTTTTATGGCGCCCACAATCTAGGTTATAGTTATTGGATGCACATACTATGTTGCAATATGGGTCATGGCAGGCAGGGTTGCGAACGAATATTCCAAGACAATCAAGCGCGTGCGAATTGTGAACAAGATGCGGTTGCGTACGAGGAACATGCAAATTGTGGGTAGTTTAGTTGATATTAAAATAAATACAAAAACAAATCTTCGGGAGAAACTAATATCGGGGATGGAATTTTTGTGTTATTGATACTTCAAATTAAAAGAGAATTCAGTTATTGTTAGGACATTCGTAGATCAGGGGGCTTTCCACCTTACAATCTCATGAATGATACATGGGACAATGTTCTCAAACATATGTAGCAGACTGGCTATCGGGCAAGCTCAGTGCATTCAGTTAGCCCTTTTGCCACACACGTTGTGTTCTCCGTGTAATTCCAAGCCCATTTGCCTTTGTTATTTCTTGGAAGGCAGCCGGACTAAACAATTGAACTTAAGCTTTATTTTTCGTGGTAACTTAAAACGCAACAAAGGCCTCGACAAAATTCACTGAGTGCATTCCGACGCATTTGCTTTCGTTCTAACGCGATGTCGTCGTAAAGCTTGTTTCACAGAAGTTCTGCATGACGTCGGCGCTGGAGTCACCGTCTTTTCTGTGAGTGATAATCACCGATATTCATCAGTGAACACGCAAGCAAGCTGTGAATGAAGAATAATAAACAATCTTCCATTGGTGCGGGAGCGGGAGGGAGTTAGCATCTTATACACCTAGGCTTCTAGCGTCGAAATTTTATACACGATATGTAAATAGTCTTATATACCATTAAACATTTATATTCGTCACAACCATGCCCCTAAATGGTGTCATCAGTACACTGCCCGAAAGCTAAAACAGTTTCTTGGTGGGAATTGAATAGCCACTGTAATAGAAAAAAGCGTAAAATTACACCATACACGTTGTCTGTTGCAGAGTGCACCAAACGGTATCAGTTGAGACACAAGTTGAGAACAGGTAATAATAGTGGAGTACGATGGATCACATGTTTAATATGATACTTCTTCTTGCCTTCATTGTACTCGCTTCACAGCGCCCGCTAAGCTGGCATTTTAATTTATTAAAAAGATAATCCTGTGTAACTTGCTTGTAGACTTCACGAGCCCAAAAGACAACCTTATGGATACAGTCATAAGGCTGCTCATTATGGGCTCTCTTGTCTCAGGATCCTCTTTCTGCTAAATCTTTAGCAACAATTATGCACAAACGTAGTAAATTTTGTGCATGACACGTTACCAGTAGATTAGAGTGATATATAAGAGATTAAAGTTGCTGATGAGGCCTATGATGTGTTTTTAGGCGCATTGCGTCACTGTTACAACGCGGCGTTTCTTAAAGAAGAAATATCTTTTCGAAAGAAAAAAATTGTCGGAAACCCTGGATAGACTGCTTGCTTTATAAACGTATTCAAATTAAAAATATCTCTTTTTTTAATATTCGTAAGCCTGAAAGAACCTCAAGCGTTTGCATGGAGAGTACAGAATCCCCGCAGTGCACCTAAATCAGGTTTTTTTAAGGCTAAACGAGAATGTTGTCGAAAGAAATACCTAACATAAGTAATAATATAAGAAAGGTTTGGGAAAGATGCCTTACTGGGAGAAAGAAAGCAAGATATTATATCAGATAATTGCAAGAGGGAAACGAAGTGCTGCGTGGCGAGATCCTAGGCAGTACCATAATCATCAATTCGTCAGTGCGGGCGCGTACAGTGGCTTTTCTGAAAGTGAAGTTGACTCGTCCTCCAAAGAAATAACAGCGATGAAGAATTTAATCTTTGTGATACCTACTGACAGCGCTGAGATTGCTTGCATCATAAGTAAATCTAAAGCAATGGCGTGCCAGGTATACACAAAATCACCGCAGCTGAATCTAAGTTGAAATGTCCGCTAATATGCCAGGTGCTTGCTTACAAAATAAATCTTGTACTGATAACAGGCGTGTTTCCGGCACATTTAAAACTTGCAAGGGTTACGCTATCTATAGAGGAGGTGGCAATATTATTATTTTATATTCTAGACTAGTTTAATACTTTCGACCTTATCAAAGGTTTTGAACGCGTTATTCACGACGCTGTTATCCGCTTTTTCAATATGTATGGCATCATCACAACAAGTCAATATGGCTTTCAAAAAAAATAAGTATACTGAACAAGTGTTAACCAATATTAAACATCAGATTATTGCAAATCAAATATTTACGCTTGATTTATTTTTGGACCTAAAAAGGCCTTTCCTTCAATATATCATGACATATTATTAAAGAATCTATCACGGTACGGAATACGTGGAACCACACTTACGTTTTTACAGAACTATCTACATGGCTGTACCAACTAGTACAAATAGAGACCGCTACATAAAGACAGCTTTAGTTGGCACAATAAGTTCCACGGGGTTTTATACTAGGTAGTTTGCTCTTTTTGCTTTATGGTAATGATATTGTATTTATACCCGCCTTATCATGTATGCAGACGATACAAACGTATCGTTTACTTCAGATCATTTAGAAACACTAGGAAAAAATGTAAAAGATTATATCACGTCACTCTCAAACAGGCTTCAAGAAAACAAGCGACAGTTAAATGCCACGGAGACGACATTTATTATACTTTGTCCAATAAATAAACATGTTAAATAATGTATATTATAAGCTTTGATGGATATATCACAGAACTAGAAAAACCCTAAATGTTTCTCAGGGTATATGATTTAGGGAAGACGTAACGCAGAACGAGCACGTTGCTCATTTAGTGAGGCAACTTGCGGGAACGGTAACATGCATGTACAGCGTGGTTCACTCATTACAAAGTGGCTGATGAAAAATATGTACAATGCCCTATTATATTTGAGCTTTGTTACAGCGTATTGGTATGGGACAGTACGCCGTACCAGTACACCGTATGGGCGTAATGGTAGCACAGCAAAAAACTATAACGAAGTTACAAGGCTACAAAAGTACTTCGCTGTTATAAGGAAGCTACCATGGTAAATAGTAGCCGTTTGCGCATTCGTGGTTTTTCATAAACACGAATGTTAAAGGCAAACGAAATCTTCTAGTTCAAACTGCATCAAGAGTACACACAACACAATGGTATAAACAAAAGAAATGACCAACGTTATCCTTCCAGAAAAAACTTATAGCGCCGACACTTGATAATGTTCTGTAAAGGGCTTCACCCTATAGTTCAGGATGATGGCGCAGAGTTTTTCAAAGCACTGGGATTTAGGGACAGCGAGGGCAAAATAGACTTTAAGCGGGTAGACTTAACTAGAAGGAGGTTATCTGATTGGTGGCTAAAGTCAAGGCACGAGTGAAAATTAAACCCTTCACTGCGAAGTATGAATCCTTAACTTCATCATTTAAAGGGAAAAAAAGATAAATGTAATGGTTAGTTCACTAAGTAGTACGGCTAGGTGGCGTTAGCCGCCGGCCCGATCTAAAGGGTACAGTCACATCCATCCATTCATCCATCCATTTTAAAATGAAAAAAAGGGAAACGGTATGGCACACGGAGGAAGGAAAGAGGTCCATTCGATTCACCTGCACCGGTCAGAACCGGTTCATGGCTGTGCACGCGAAGTTCAGAAATTGTGCAGCGTGAGTTCAGCGGTGCAGGCAGAGCACACCTGAAACAAATGACGATGTGCCGACAAGGTGTTGGCCTTATTTCTTTTCGTTTAATTTACACCGTTCATCAGACACTGACCTATGGCGAAACGCACATGCGGACAGTTTATGAGGCGCAAACATCTTGAAAATACACAGCGCGTTTGTAGAGGCAGGTACGGTGCCTAAGCCACCTACGTCTAAGTGCTGCGTCGTCTGCTCAGCTGTACGCGCGGCGGCACCAAGCCGGCACCGTCAGCGAAGGAGGTGCAGGAAAATCGTAAACCGGTGCTGCACCTTTTCTGCACCTTTCGAAACGAATGGCAGGGTTCAGCGGTCGTCAATGCTGCACCTCTGAAACGAATGGCAAGGTGCAGCACCTTGTGAACTGGTTCACGTGGTGCAGGCGAATCGAACGGACCTAAGGTCTTCCTCCGTGGTGTGGCAGCTGTTTTTCTGCTCATGCGGCAGTCATCTTCCTAGAGGAAGCGTTGGTATTACCCGTCATTCCCATGGTCGCTGAACGATCGCAGTGCCAGAGTGCCCTCTAGTCAATTTTGGAAAACTCTATGGGTACAGCCACATCCATACATCCTGCGCTCGGGGAGATATTTCTACCCACGGGGGAAGGAAAGTCCTTCCTCCGGTTTTTCCGTGTTTCTACCTAGCCAAAAGGGCGTAAGGTGTAACATTCAACTTCCTTGTGGAAAACGGTGATGCCTTACCGAGTGGCAAAGATAACAGCGATAATGCGAACGGTTCCACCGCGGTCATCTCGCACCCCGATATTTGATCAGTCCGCCGTCATATAACCGTAATCAATCAGCACGGATCATAGTCGACGCCGAAATTGACTTGGGAACGTGCGAAATGGTGTGTTAGGATATTTAGGTTCATTGACATGAAAGACGCGTGCTCATCTGTAAAGCGCGCAAAACAAGCTTAAAGACTAGCGCTGTTTTGTTTTGTTTCCCTGGGACAGTCAGTCAGTCAATGAACTTTATTTACAAATTGTCCTGAGGAGCCGATTCCCCTCAAGAGAGAGGGTCGGCTGCGGGCCGCACCCACGTGGGGACAGGAAGAGCGAGCCCCTCCGCCAAATTGCGGGCCCTCTGGACAGCCCGGATTTGGACAACTCTCGGTCCGAGCTGGTAATTGCCATCCTCCAGGCAGCTTCTGTGCTGAGAGGCTCGCCATCGCGCAGCGCCGCGCATTGCCAGAGCATGTGGGGTAACGTGCAACGCTGGTGGCGTCTCTGCTACTCCCAGCTTGATAGCCACGCAAACGACGGAGCCCGAGAGCCGTAATGCAGCGTTGGCGTTACAATCAACCACGCCTGCTGCTCTCCCCACCTTATCTGTGTCTGGCTTACTCATTGGAAATTCCGACCCTGTCGTCAAGCGCGTTTCGACGAGCATCGTTCCTTCCATCACCGAAGTTTCGCCTTCCATCGCTTCAACTGACGACTTATCGCCGGAAATGAACTTCACGGTGTCGCAGGTCAACAAAGACAATACGCCAACCCCTGAAGGCAGTTGGAACACCGTTAGTGCCAATTGAAAACTTGCCTCGACCGCCCGCCTCCACTCCGAGCTCATCACCGTCGGAATCCAACTTCCACCCGGAACACTCACGCCGAAACTGCCTCTCTATGACCTGCTTTCTACCATAATAGCCACCGCAAATCTCTCTCCCAAGACCAGTGCGGAGGTCACCCTTCAGGTCAAACCTGCTCAGAGCCTTGTGTTTCTGAAAACGCACTCACCTCTCACTGCCCACCTCCTACTCTCCCTCAGAAGTCTGGAACTTAATGGTAAGCCAATCACCATTAAGCCCTATGTCCCTAGTCCTCCAATATTATGTCACGGCGTCATACCCAACGTCGGTGGTCACTTCACATCATCTCAGCTCTTGCATGACCTCGAATCCTTTACTTCAGACATACTCGCTGCACGTATAATGGGCTCCACAGAATCCGTCCTCATAACATTTGCTGGAACCATCATCCCTCGCTTTGTGTACTTCAAACGCGTCCCTTTCTGATGCCGTCCATATAAACCTAAGCCCCCTACTTGCACTCAGTACCTTGCTATAGGGCACCCTGCTGATCAATGCCCCCAACACAGCGTTCCGGCCAAGTGCCGCCGCTGTGCGTCTCCTCTACCAGCAGATCCCGATGCTCACGTTTGCGCCCCACCCTGGTGCATCCATTGCCAAGTCAACACCCACTCATCTCTCGACTCCACCTGCCCCTACCTTCTAGCTAAGCAACGCGACTGCGCCAAAGCAGCTTTTCTCCGTCGCACAGCCATGCGCCGAGCCACTCAGCCTTCGCCGCCCTCCTCTTCAGCGCATGAGTTCCTATCACCTCCCGCAACATCCCCCCGGGCTCATACGCCGCTAAGGTTAAGGGAACACCTCCTATGTGCACTTCTTCATCAAACACACCTTCACCATCTTTAAAAAACGAGAGCCGCTTCTTCGATCGGCGACTGGCTATGTTGGAGCGCAACCAGCGCGAGCAACAACGCGTCTCAGATGAGCTACAACAGAAAATACTGCCACTGACGCAGACACTCGCAACTACCACATCCTCTCTTACCTCTCAACTCACGGAGCTAAATAAGCAACTCACCACACTCACCGCCCCAACCTCCAGCTCCCATGTAACCAAATTGGCCGACATGGTAGAAACCACCACCACTGCGCATCACACTTGTTTGGTCCAACTGGAAAATTCAATTGTCCGGATTCTTACGACCCTCGAAACCCAATCCAAGCAACTGGAATCTTTCAACTATATGCTTAATCCCCGCAAGAGTCGCTTCCCCCGGCAGAAAAAGAAGGAACGCACACGCGTAGGCGCTTCCTCTACTTCAAAGACCTAGATGGCGCGTGAAAAATACCTCGATATTTAGCAGTGGAACTGCCGCAACTTTCGTCATATTAGGACCCCTCTCCACCAATATCTTCTTACCGCCAAACATTACCCCATTTTTTACTTATACAGGAGACTCGGGCAGCCCTTGCCGTCCCGGGCTACCATGCATATCACGCTACGACGGGAACGCCACTTGCGTCCATTTATGTACGCAATGACGTTCTCGTTGAACTACTAGACGTACCCTCCCCCCTCCTGAAACATTTAGTTGGTGTGGTCTAATACCAACCATCTACCCGTATTTCTCTCGCTCTGGTGTCCTTTTACAACCCCCCTGTCACGTCGTCTTTGTTTAGTGCTCATGGCAAATTCCTGCACTGCCTTCCATTGACCACCCATATCCTCCTTGGGGGTGACTTGAATGCTCCTCATAGGCTCTGGGGTTACCCTCAAACACTCAAACCAGGCCTCCTTCTACACTGCCTCAAGAAGGAACGCCATCTCACTCTTCTTAATACTCCTGACACCCCTACTGGAGCGGGCACTGTTTCACAGCGCTCCACTACACCCGATTTCACGTTCTCTCGGATGGATGGAAAAACTTTATTTCGTCAGAAAGCAACTGAGGATGATCTCGTGTTAGATGGCCATCAACCCAAGGTTGGCGGCGACCTGTGTGGCCCACTCCACGACCCTTAACTGGACGACTGGGTCTGAGCTGGTCAACACCGCCTCCCAGTGCTCAAGAGAGGAATCACGCATAATATCCACCGGCGGCGGCACTATGCTACATTCCCAAAGTACGTGATCATATGTTGCCACAGCCTGACACCATTTGCATTGCGGCTTAATCTCCTCCGGGTACATTTTGTTCAACACGTAAGGGTTGGGAAAAGATCGCGTCTGCAGTTTTCTCCAGACACATTCCTGCGCCTTAGTCAACCGCTAAAACCTCCGCTCTAGTTTATAATGATTCGTTATGTCATGAAAGGACACCAGCCCATCTCTCGCGGACCTTCCCGGAACTGGCGGCTCACCTACCCGGCTGACAAAACCTCGAGCATTCGGGTGAGCCGCCTCGTTCCCAGGATTCCCAGAGTGTGCTGGTACCAGACAATTTCTATTTCTCTAATTTCTCGTCCTTGGCCCCATGCAGAAATCGTGCGGCGGCGCTCGCCGATATTCTGCCCCTCACCAGATTTCAGATCGCTGTCTTCGAATCACTAAAAATCAAATCTGACTGCGAATCAGTTATGGCTAGCGCTATTGCCGCTTCCT
>NW_023612711.1:0-62310 GCF_013339725.1 Rhipicephalus microplus | reverse complement strand
TCGCACATTTTTGACGTAGACACGTGATGCTTATTATGCTTGGAATTCTGTGACCGGCAGCTTGGAAACTTTCCTCTCTCCTGCGTAATTACGGTACGCGTGCCTTCCCGTGGAACTGTGACTATGCTCGTGACTGGACAAATTACATGTCTTTTCTGTTGCTTTCAGTGCACTAAGAATCTCCGTTGGTTAAATACCCCAATTCCCCCTTGCTTTGTCCTGCCCCCATGTTGGACAAAGACTTGTACGATGGGTTTTAAACGCTGTAAGCTGCATTACAGTCATTACATCCATCCTCCTTGCATTGCGCTGAATGTGAGTCAAAGAAGCGGCACGTTTATACGTATCATAGTTCGCCACAACCTTCAGCGCTATGCGACTGATTGCCTGTGGAACCCGAAACGTCTCTGCGTATTTTTCAATTGTACTGCGCGGTTTTCTGCGACCTCCTATTAATCTGCAATGTTTAGTGAGCAACGTTGTCGAAGGCGACATCAGCGCACGAAGTGCAGTGCTGAAAGCGCCTCTCCTTTTTCAAATGCCCCCCCCCCGCCTCCTCCTTGTTACGTGTAGCGCATCACCATCGTCGTAAAGACCAAGGAGTTAAACGGAGTTAGTAGGGTGCACGTTACAGCAAACTGTGTCCTCCCAAGCGGGGAGCTGTGCACGCACTTACGTTAGACGCAATTTTAGCGTGGGAGAGAGCGGCTAACTAAGAAAGTCCAACTCGCGGGCAGATTTTCGTAAACGATGTAGAATATGCTTCCTCCTTGTTGCTATTTCAGCGACGGAGGCCTACGTTTTCCTTCTTCTTCCTCAAGAACGCACTCCCGGGCACACAGCAAGACAAATGAGTGCAACAAAAAGAGAGTCCGTGTCTTCTGAAGACAGAGAAGCTTAGTTGCCGCTGATTGGAATTGCATCAAATTCCTTTTCTTCATTTTCTTGCATCAGTCCCACATTACCAAGTTACATGTGCGTATACTTGAAACAAACTGCCATCGACAGCGTGCGGAGAAACATTGCCCCACTCGGCTGATTGCAGTCGGACCTCTTCTATGCTAATTAGGATCTGCTGACCAGTCTCGAGTTTTTCTCTTGCACATACAGTTGTATTCCTTCAGACCCCGTGTAAGATCGAGAAGCAAAATAAGATACCTAAAGCGGCAAGAGTCGCTAGTGGGACTCCGAATGCATGCCACTTGAATAATGTCACGCTGATTTCGGGTCAGTGCATCGAAAGGAATGCATTTGAAGAAACTATGTATGGAAGGCGGCCCTAATTCTCTATAAGCAATTATAAGGGGCAAGTTCATATAAATCTGTGTTCGTAGAAAGCGCACAACCATTACACGAGGACACGAAACAAAGGGCGCAAACGCTTATGTCTCTACTTTTGTGTCCTCGTGTAAAAGGTGTGCGCTTCCTACAAAGGTGAACTATTTTATACAAAGGTATTTCCTGGTATAGTAGCACTCGCACGTTGCCAGCATTTAGTGTGTATTGCACGATAAAAACAAAAACAAAGAGTACTTTGACTCTTTTCGGGTAGTTCTGATGTGCGACGTATATGACTCTCTTAGAAGAGGCATGATGACTCTCTTTGGGATGGCCAGATGAGGTCGTCTAGCTGCTAAGGTACTCGGCTGCTGATCCGTGTGCTGAGGTCGTGGGATCGAATCCCTGCTGCGGCGCTGCATTTCTGATGGAGGCAAAAATACTGAAGGCCCGTGTGTTCAGATTTGGGTGCACGTTAAAGAACCCCATGTGGTGTGAACAGTCAGCATGTCTCCTAAAGGAGTCATGTCAGTGGCACGCCGGGAGTGCACCTGTAAGGAGTCCCACGTACTAGTTTTTCGTTTTTGTTGTTTTTTTAAATGTAGTGTATACTCGTTCAGTTAACCTCCTCTTTCATCGCACTGCTCAAGTAGATTTCGGAGGATACATACAGTTGAATACAGCTTAACAAGTCAAGGGAGGCCCCACCCAGGCACCCAAGATCACCAGCCGATCACGTCGGCGAGTAAAGAATATTCCCGCTTTTGCTGTCGGCAACGTTCTCTGTCAGCAGGTGGGGTCAGGCCGTCCGGCTCATGACTACAGGCTGCAGTAAACCCCGATTGGGGGAGGCTTGTGTGCATCCGCCAATGAAAAGGAGATGCCACTGACATCTAACGTTGTAACTGACCACACAGAGAAGCTCATGGTTATTATTTGTAACGTCAGGCGCCGCTAAGATCTCAACTGCCCACGAGGAAACCGTCTAGTCTTCAATCATTTTCATGAAGTGTCCTGGTGTTTGAGTGGCTGTTATATTAAACAAGTTTATTCTCCAATAATTCATGTATTCAACAAACTCTCAACTCCTTGAAAAACTACCAAATCTTGTGCCACTATTATTTTTCGCAAGACTTTTTTCTGAATGTTCGAAAAGCTAAAGGTAAGTATCCAACCCAATGGTTTGAAAAAGATCTAAAAGTTCAGGCGTAGATCGTAGCAGCTGCTACCAAAAATAACACTCTCACACCGTTGGATTTTGTTCCGAGAAATAGTTCTGAATTTGGTATACAGGGCGAAGAAGAGATGCTCGAGACATTTGATGGTTCATAGACAGCAGGGTTAGCAGAAAATATATACAATGGTGAGGCAGAACATGAAGTCAGCAACGCAGGAAGAAGTGCTGGCTGACAGCTCAACATTTTTTTTTATTTATTTCGGTAAGCCGTGCTCAAAGGCCTCATTGACATTTCTTGCAAGATAACTGTATCAAAAAACTATTCCGACAGATCACACGCAAAGTGCGAATCAATTAAATCGGAGTTGGTCATGGAGAGGCAACGTACGCCGATTTTTTCGGATTGAGCCAAGTGTGAAGGGGACCCGAAACCGCTTCTAAATATACCAATAACATGCGCGTTGTTAGAAATCTTTGAAATGTCGTACGCCAAGCTTGCGGGCGTGGCGAGCCTAGCGCTATAGAGTCCTTTAATCATCGGGAGCACGGAAGAGCTTGCCCTTCGACGCATGCGCAATGCAAAGGCTAAGCTTCCCGGGTGCTATTCTAAAGCCCCATTCGCGCCTGTCGTCTCCCGCCTTTTCCGCTCAATTTGTGACGTCAACAGGCTAATCACGTGACGTCAGGAAGAAAAAAGCTGTCGATTGGCCGATATACAAGAGATGTCTATTGTGAATTGCAACTACCCTGCTTGGCCAAAGTGTCGCATACCCGTTCTTCTGTGTCTCGCATGACTGATTTCGAGAAACTGATTTCACTTAGTTTTCCACGTTTGCGGCTTCGAAAGCAGCGTATATCGCAAAGCGCGAAACGCCCACGAAAATATATACTAATATTTCGGACAGAAGTTGTAACACCTCCGAAAGTTATTTACTATTCTGTGTACTGGTGACGAGCAAAAGTCTGGAGACGCAGGATTGGATAACTACTGGGATGGCAGTGGTAGTGAAAAAAACATTTATTTAAGAAAGAAAGGTGTAGGACCTTTTTAGAGGTGTCTACAGATTAGGTGGAGCCTCTATTTCAGAACCCATTGGTTGAAGTCGCCGTCCGGGCTCTCTGGTCCAAGGCCCGCTGGGCCTGAAGGTCTGAGCAGCCGAGCAGGGCCACCTCCCAGTGCTCTCGTCTAGGATTTTGGTTAGAAGTAATGGTTGCGGTATCTTGGCAGAACCACACTGTGTGGTAAGTGTCTGCCACCTCCCCACAGCGCTGCCACTGTCCTGTGACCTTAGGGCTTAAATGTTTTAGTATAGCAGCACATAGCACTGTATTCGTCTGGGCAAGCATGACGGCGGTGGTGATTGTGTGATGATGTCAAGAAATTGTGCAACTTGAGTTGTTTCAGATTACACTAGACCGGGATGATTGGAAAGGGTCTGTATGTAGGGCCTTCGTCCAGCATTGAACATGACGGGAACAAATGATGACACTATGCTATAGTTAAACGACGCATCAATAAATCGCACCCTCGTTCTTGCTCGAGCACTTCCTCGTACGTTTTACTTTGTTGATTGATTCTTTCTTTACTTAAAGTTAAACTTAGTACATAAAAATACACAACACTGGTTAGACCTTATCCACAGGTTAGCAGGGGGTCTAAATAAATATTCATTTGGAATACATGTTCTTTTAACAAACCTGTTTTTCCCCCGCCTTTACATTTCACGTGCTCAAGCCTTTAGCGTTTCTACGGAGCACTGCTGCTCCGTAGGAACGCTTTGTAGGAACGACGTCGACGGTTTCGAAACGAATGAAAAAAAAAGCACAGCCCACCGACGAAGTTAATGATGATGAATGGGCGAAGGAGGGGGATCGTTTGATGTCTCCGTAAACCACCCATGGCATTGCCCTATTTCCCCATCCCCAGTGCTGGGTAGCAAACCAGATGCCAATTAACTTTAACCTCCCGCCCTTCCTTTCTCTCTTTCTCTCTTTCTCTCTGCCCACTCACTCATGTAAATGAGCGACAAAGCGGTGTACAGTTATATGCGACGTTTCGGGGTCATAAATAATATGTTGTGAATTTTGTTTCGCCTTCATCATAATGTTAGAAGCTCTATAACTACGGTCTTTGCCCAGAATTGAACATGATGGAGGAAATTAATCCCGTCGTTGTAGTCAAATCACGCATCGATGAATTACGCCTTCATCCTGGCTAAACCTTGCCCCCCCCTCTGCTTCATCATGATCCGCTGCCTTTTTTTATTATTATTCGCTTCACCGTGGTGCTCAAATGACTTAGGTACTCGGCTGCTGACCCGCAGGTCACGGGTTCGAATGCCGGCTTCGGTGGCTGTATTTCCGATGGAGGCGGAAATGTTGTAAGCACGTGTGCTCAGATTTGGGTGCACGTTAAAGAATTCCAGGTGGTAGAAATTTCCGGAGCCCTCCACTACGGAGTCTCTCATAATAATATAAAAATTTCGGGTTAAACTCACATATCAATCAATAAATTTTTAATTATTGCAAGGGACAGGTGAGTGGCAATGATTGAGAGGGCAATAAAATATTTATACATATAAATTTAGAAAAAATAAATTAAAAGCAATTGTAAAACATTGGGCTAAAAATAAAACATAACACTTTAAAATGCACAAAAGATCCACGTAAGGGAATAGTTAACGTAAAGGTGGTTTTCTTGAGCAGAAAAACAGAACGTCTACAAGACACAACTTTCACGTACAAAGCTGTTACGCCCTTGCAAGCAGATTCTCATACAAAAATTATGTTGACAACATAACTCAAACAATCGCAGAAATAGAAAATAACTGCCACGCAAGATAAAAGAAGAAAAAAAAAACGTTGCTAATCCCACTATATAGAAATCGGTATAACAGAAAAGTGAAACGTGTTCTTACACAGATAGTTGAGCGTTTATTGTGCATTCATTCAGCAGCAGAAACCAAATAAAGTCACTTTAAGAACGGCAAGCAGCTTTAAACTTTCAGCGCACAACACAAGCAGAAATCACGCATGAAATTAGCATACACCGTTCGGCGAAGACCTTTAGAGCGCGTCCTACGTGAGCCCGTCGCGTTATCTCACCACTTATAACTAACGAAAACGCACTAAAAGGAATACAAGATAATAATAATAATAATAATATATAATAATATAATATAATAATAATAATATACAGTTTTAGCGGCCCAAGAGAACGACATGAGACGCCAGTGAAGGGCTCCGGAAATGATGGTCATCTAGTGTTGTTTACCGTGTCCGGACGTCGCACAGTACGCGCCCTCCTACGCTTTCGCCTCTATCAAAATTCGACCACCATAAACGGGATCGAACCCGTGACCTTCGTGTCAGCAGCCGAGCACTTTAGCCACTGTTTCACCGAGGCTGACCAGATAGGAGGAGAGAATGATGAAAACAACTGAGACGGAAGATTGCAGAGTAGTTTTATTCAGTAGCCGGACACCTTCAGATGATGACTAACTGTCGTAGATAATCCCCAAGCGGCTTCAAATTCTTGCGGTCTTCAAAAGGCAACCTTGTGGCAGTGGTCACTGCAGAAGGAACTGTATTCACAAATACTTTCGTTCGTGAGTCGTTTTCGAGGTTGGCGGGTCACCTTCGCCTAGGATATTTCTGGCATAATCAGTGGCGTAGATTTCTCTTCGCAACAATTCTGTCGAGAGATGTTTTGCGAATACAGGCTATGGTCCGCAACACTTACATTTAGCGATGGCTTTCTCACTAAACTGCTAAGATAAATGCGCGAGTTATATATAGGATCGGCGTTCCTTGAAATTGTCACATATTGGCAGTTGTGAGTTCTTGGTCATTATTGCACAATTACTAAAATAAAGATCACGGGAAGATACAAGGCACTTTAGGCATATGTAAAATGAATTCATGCCTACTTCTCATAATACCAGACAGCCCCGCCACGGTGGTCTAGTGGTTAAGGTACTCGGCTGCTGACCCGCAGGTCACGGGATCGAATACCGGCTGTGGCGGCTGCAATTCTGGTGGAGACGGAAATGTTGTAGGCCCGTGTACTCAGATTTGGGTGCACGTTAAAGCAACCCAGGTAGTCTAAATTTCCGGAGCCCTCCACTACGGCGTCTCTCATAACCATATGGTGGTTTTGGCACGTTACACCTCACAAATCAATCAACATAATACCATACCTCACTCCTTCCATACATGGGTAAAATGTCCAATTCAAGTCGACATGGAGAAAACACCTAAACGAATTTCTTTTGATATTACGTAATTAGCTCTACCAAAAAATTGAAGAAAGAGAGAGAATAACCTGAAGGTTATTTTTCTTTTCTCTGAAAATTTCTTCTTTTCTTTCTTTTCCTTTCCTTTAGGGGGGGGGGGGGGGGGGCGTAGGGACCGCACTTCGAAAGAGGCGATATGCTCGTGGCCCACACACCTACATTTAGGTGCACTTTAAAGAGTAAAATATGGTCAAAATTTACAAAGCACCCCACGACGCTTCCTTCATAATAGAATTAAGATGTCGGCTAGGAAAACACCAACAATCATTAATATTACACATTTTTCTCCAGTTCAAGGATTTATGTACCGCTGATGTGGTCATTACCAAACAACAGAAGAGCTTTGCACTACAAGTTCCTAATGTTTTTTTTTTAGGAACAAGAAGGCACAGCGCGATCTAGATAATGGACGAAGAACACGCCACACAGACGAGCACTGTCTGTTCAGAAGTTACGGGTACGTCATTTCAGTTGGGACGAAGCGCATCTGAAGTGTGCGAAAAAGTAATCTTCGAAAGCACTCTCCCTCATCGGTACTGCGCATGCGCTGGCACCATGCTTTCATTTCACTACAGGCCGTGCATTGGTGCTGTTGCGTTTCTTGTGCGCATGGCATTAACTCAAACGCAGCACTGGCTTCCAGCACAGATGAGCCAAGATTGGGAATGGTCTTGGCTATAGAGTAAATGACTACTGATTCCTCTGCCCTACCATTAGACACACGCGAAAAACAAAACGCAGGGAAAGCCACGTCCTACGAGAGATTATTGCAGTTGAATATGTTAGTGCGCGAGCCTTCTAAGTTATTTATGCTTCTGTAGCGTGCTAGAATCATCATCTTCAAGTATAGCGGATGAATCAGAAGGAGCTTCTGTGAGCGGCATTTGCAAGCAGATGTTTCCTTACCAATAGCTAGATGTGATTTCGCGACACTGCGATACTGGTTAATCCTGGCATCTACAGCTGGTAGATTACGTCTAAAAATTACTGGCCTCAATTATGTTTCTGTATTACGTTAATATATTTACTTGCCTCAGAACTATTATTTTTATTGTGAAGTTTATCTGTTGGCAAAGATATTTCCGTACACGACCCTTTCGCTCATGCACCGCTACTCCTTATTGCTCGCCTCAATGCCTCGATCTTTGCACTTTACATCACAACACTTCGCTCAGATAAAGTTCGCATCAATTTTAGCATATAGAAAATAACTAAATGTTTGGTGTAACTTTAATTGCTCCGGATGCTATGAACCTCTTTTCTTCAAACAGTACGAGCAAATGACGTGCTCATGTAACGCATATGAATAATGCCAGTTCGCATACTTACTATAATGTTGATGACGTGTTCAGGTAACTCAACTTGTGCGCTCATGAATGAGGTGTTTTAGATAAGCCACCATTTGTTAGAAAGCGCTTGTTTCCTCAATTTTCAGCGCGTCTTCTTTCCATCGTTGTTCTTTTTCACTATTTAGTTGAAGAAAAAAGGCGCATTAGCACACTCTAAAAAAAAACTTTAAGTGGATTCGGGAAAGAAATTGCTGATGACGGGGCGAGGCAGTGTGCATCGGATTGTGAATCATCGCTTTCTATTTCGTTTTGGTTAACAGCCTTTTGTTTAGTTATTTGTGTTATGACATATTATTTTTTAAACCAGATGCGCGCTACCTGCGCTCTGTCGAGGGTTTCGTCCACAGATCGTTTGCGCCTGCGCTTCCACTGTTCAAGGCGCCTTGATGGATTGATGCCGGATGAAGATCGCGAGGTCCTATGGACTTTTCCTCCTAAGAAAAAATACAAAAAAGACTATACGTGATCCGCTTCGGGTAGTTCTGGCTTGCCACCTATACGAGTCTCTTTAAAAGGAACGTTACCTCTATTGTGGCACACACGGCTCTCAATACAGAGTATGATAACCTCGAAAGAGAGTTGACGTGCCTCCTGAAAGGAAGTTATGTACGTGACTGGACAGAAACTCTCTAAAAAGAGTGAGGTGACTTTTGTTTTATTTGATTGTGGTCGAAATGACATTTGGATATTACCATTTAAAGATACCCTGACAAGTGACTCGGCAAATGACGGCTTATGATATGGCTTGAACGAGCCAAAGAATGCGTAAACACCTATGCAAAGTAATGTTTGCGCATAAACTCCATAATGTCGAAATGTACAGGCACCTAGGCTTTTTTTTCACAAATCTCTTTATTTACACTAGCAACCACACATGCTTCTTACTTCACCGACTGGCACCCAAGATATGTACACTCTCTTTGAATTCAAACTACTTTAAGAAATGACACGTATGTTGGTATCTTATTCACATCTCTGTTTGTAAGTCACAGATACGATTGGTGCTATATCTACGTTGTCACTACGATTGACCATTTGCGAAGCGCGATCGCGAGATCACAAATAAGACATCACGCAAACAGACAATTAGACCAGCCGCGGGTATTGTTTTAAATTATAAGTCTGTTTGGTATTTGGTACTGAATTAGTACGCGCCTTCCTGTAGGAGCGAGGTCGACCACCTAATTTATATTGATTGTTCGGCATCTGGTACTGAATTAGTACGCGCATTCCTGTAGGAGCGAGGTCGGCCCCCTGATTTATATTACTTGTCAACGGCGTTGTCAAGAAGGTCGCTTTGAAAGCAACAGTGCGAAACTGCCGGCAGACGCACTCACTGTAGGTGAGGTTAGCCTATAGAGAAGACTTGCATGGACGCTTTGCGTGTCGAGGAACGCCGAACGCTGAAGTACCTGTGTGTGTCCGTGAGGGGACGCTCATCGGTGACTGCCATAAGCGATGTGCGTTTACCATACTTCAGCTGACGTCCCCTGGTTAGTTATACTCGGCGGCAACTTTCTGTGGCAGCACAACCAAAGCTACGTGGGCGGAGCTTCTGCACGTGTGTTACTATGCCAAGTAATTCGATGTCGTGCGATTTTAGTTTCGGTTTCGTAAGTGCATCCAACATGTACTTTTTCGCACGGCCACCATGCAAATAAAGATTACATTTATTTTTGAGGAAATAAATAAAATTTCCATTTTTAGAGGGAAAAAACACGAAGCTTCTTTGAGCATTGCGATTTTTATGTGAGAAAAAAAAAATACGACCGAACAGGCATACTGCACGAGTGAAACAACACAAAGCCAAGAAATCATTTTCTAATTCCATAGCTTACTTGGTCGGCATAATTTTTTTCCTTTTTTAGAGACGCAAGAAGATGCTGGATACGCTCACGTTATTTTTTTAAGAGACGCGAAGGCAGCAACGAGAAGCAGAAATCTTGACACCGATCGATAATGAGCGGGTGTCTGACGTTTGTTGGTGGAACGCAATCTCTGCTCGGCCAAGAGCGCTTTTTCTTTTTTTTTTCACAGCCAACATTGTAATATACATGAACTAGTCTGTTACTTAGGCAAAGCGCAAGGAACGACTACCTCCGTAGACACCGATATGAGTGCTGTTACGGTACGCAATCTTCAGCGTCTAGCCAGCTGAAACACTGACCACGTATGCAATGCAATTTAGGAATATGATCATTGCACGTTTTACGTACAGCTTCCAATTGCACTTTTTTTTTACAAGCAGCTGGTGTTGCCGAAGATTGGCAGGTTACCGGTGTCACTTTAAAGGCGGCTATAGCGATTATAGTCCCACTTTCATTCACGACATCACTCGCACACAAATTTTCGGTGATTGCATGTGCCGAAGACACAATATTTGAAGACGCAACGCTGTCTTCGTTTTTCCTTGCTCGATGATTACAGATCACCTAACGAACATGCACTCATCCTCGCTCACAAGCTTCAATGTGAACTTGCTGCAACCTAGCGACGCCAACGTTGTTTACCGGGGCAGGGAAACAATGAAATGGCACCAGAAAGCAAGAAAACGAGAAACAGCAAAGAACGAAAGACCTACACGGGTGATGATGCTTCGTAATATTATTTCAAACAATCTTGCACATAATATTTACATCTTTTCTTTTTATATTTTCATTATGCTACACAGCATACCGAAGTAAGCGTTCGTGTATTACGTGCAGAAGCGTAGTAACAAAGGGCGTGCTCGAGTTCTTAGCCTTGTCTGTACCTGCACAGAAAGTTGTCGCCGAGTATAGGTACGGCTTCTGGCAGGTCCACGTGGTTGTCTTAGGAGACACCCTTTTGCGACCCTAGTAAGAACATCGCTTAGCAGTCTGGATAATTCACATCTAAATGTTTTGTAAAACGCAGCACTGAGGCGTCAGAACCTGTGTTTTTAATAAATTGTGAACGCTTTCGAGCAATGCTATGCAAATTGCTGTTGAAGAGCCATAAGCTAATTGCCAACAATAATATACGTACGAGTTTTTGGAACAATTGTTCGACAATGTAGAATACGATGCATTCTACAACGGGAGAGCGATAAGCTGTCCGAAGTGTGTTTAGAAAAATTGTTAAAAGATTTAGAGTACTTGGTACTCTACTAGGGAAGAGCTGAAAGCCGTCCCTGTACTGTTACGCCGGGTCATGAATTTCGTTCAGAAAAAGTGGTTAACAATTTAGAGCAATTGGTGCTCTACTATGAAAGAACATAAAACCGTTCCGTAGGCCTGTGCTTAGAAAAAAAGTAATTAAATATTTAGAGTACTTGGCCGTGATACCAACTTAAGGAGACGCTTTATCTCTAGATTGACCCTCGGAAATCCCAAGATTGCGAGAAAAATCTCTCTAGTATAATTTAATGTATTATTCAGGCTAATTGACTCTTAACAAAGTATAAAGAGAGTGTGCTCTGTGACCAAGGTCTTATAAGTGTTGTTAAAAATAAAAATCACCATTAACCATCAATTAAGTTCGTTTTTTTTACACGTCCTGTGCAGTTGCATATAAAGTGTTACATAGAAAGTGTCACCTGTTTCTACCGAGACAGATTTGCATGTCAAATTTCCATTGCACACGCATTGAAGGAAGATGTGGTCATTCGGGTCAATAGCAAGTCTTTAGTGCCTTTCTTGCGCTTGCAGCTTAATAACTGGTGGTCTGTTCTTAATTTTGCACATTTGCAATCAGTGTTGAAATATTTTCGGTAAATGTAAGTGGGCGCTCTATTACTGGCTGATAGCCATGCCCTTTTTCTGTACTTTTGATCAGCTCCCCGTTCGGCCAACTCTATTTGTCACTTTTTCGCTCTCATGTGAAGGGTATGACGGAATGATTGAAACACCAGAGTAGCCTTCTCGTTTCTTCTCATCACATCATTTCCGCAATACTGAACCGATATTACCTTGCCAAATCTTCAGTCCTGCTTTTGATCTGTTCTTCTACTATATTTCTCAATATTTCACATGAAGACATCGTTCGGCAAAGGAACACAGTAATCGTAACCCTAACACGTGTCTGTGTTCACTACAAAACAAAGTTTATCTTTTTCGCACAGTGCAATCACTCAAGGAGCTCATGGTTTGCACGTGCTGAGCATTTGCAAATACAGAGATTTTTTTCCAATAGTGATTGATTGATATGTGGGGTTTAACGTCCCAAAACCACCATATGATTATGAGAGACGCCGTAGTGGAGGGCTCCGGAAATTTAGACCACCTGGGGTTCTTTAACGTGCACCAAAATCTGAGCACACGGGCCTACAACATTTCCGCCTCTATCGGAAATGCAGCCGCCGCAGCCGGGATTCGAACCCGCGACCTGCGGGTCAGCAGCCGAGTACCTTAGCCACTAGACCACCGCGGCGGGGCTCCCAATATTCAGACTATAATATTCTCGCGTTACAAAACCCAGTCCATCAAAACTTCAAGACTGTCTTCAATTAAAAAAAAAAGAACATCAGATAGCCTAAATTGTCACTTTTTACAGGCGTTATAGTTCAAAGAACTTGATCACTAAGTAATGCCTTTAATCAGGCCACGTATTGTCATTTCAAGAGCCTTACAAGAATCTCTGGGTTCAAGAAAAAAGACCCAAAATTCCTGAAGGATGTTGAGAATTCCTAGTTATAGAGATAAATATCTGGGTTTGGCATCACTGGTACTCGGTACTCTACTACGGGGGAGCATAAAGCCGTCCCGTGCCCATTAATAAGGGAAATTATTGGATCTGATATTTGAAAGCAAGCGCAAGCGCAACTGATTGATTATTATGTGGGGTTAAACGTCCCAAAACCACCATATCATTATCAAACATGTCGTGGAGGAGGGCTCGGAAAATTTTGACCACCTAGGATTGATTAACGTGCACCCAAATCTGAGCACACGGGCCTCAAGCATTCTCGCTTCCATCAAAAATGCAGCCGCCACAGCTGGGATTGTATCTTCAGCCGAGTACCTTAGCCACTATAGACCACCGCGGTGGGGGCCGCATGCATAACTACCTTGAAATAAACAATCCTTACAGCATACGCAGATGTTGTCATTGTTAGCCTCCAGGTTAGCCTCGTGTCAAGAAAATGTGGCTCACATAGCGCGATGGCACCAAAAACACATCACATTTAAATCAATTTTCAACATTCATGCACCACCCTGTTTAGGAACATTACACACGACACAAAAATTACTGATTTTCAGTCTTTGAATTCACTTGCAGCGAAAAAAAGAAAGCGGAAGAGGGGAGCTCGCTCCCGTCGCAGCGGTCTGCGGCGAGCTACAGATATGTCGGAAATTTTTCGTTCTAGTTGCAGTGGTGGAGCTATTTTTTTTACCAAGACCCATTGAAATATGGCCGAGCCCGCCAAGCCATCGAAATCGCGTCGATGTGTTTGTCTTGGTAATGGCCTCTGTTGCGCATCTTAAAATGTATTTCAATTGGAAAGTGTTTTTAAATGACGAAACACGCGCGCTCTTCGATATCGTTCATTGAAATCTAAAATATAGCGCACAGATCTTTACGCTACATTTGAATGATTCTGAAGTGTCTGTCACAAAGAACGGTGGCACTTAAGAAACGTTGCTCGCCGTTGCAGTCGCAGAGCGAAAGTCACATAGCATTTGGAGGCCGTGTCAAACGAAACGGCCAATTGTGCCATTTGATAGCAAAACAAATGGGAAGAAGGGAACATTTTTTTTTCGCAGCAATGACGACCTGTGAAACAGCGTTTACGCCACCAGCTCTGTCAATAAAAAGTTATCACCACCACATGTGATCACAAGATACTTCGCGTGAATGTAACTTCATCTTGTGGTTGCCACATGAATATGCTTGGTTTTTGTCCGACTAAGTTGGTCTTGAAGCTCTACTGCTGATCCGAAAGTTGCGAGTGCTCCGAATCGCCAACCAATTCATTCTAAACACCCTGAGAGCTTCTTCTCCGAAGAAAAGCAGCTCCCTGCTTTTGCGCGGGAACTTTACAATCTGCCTAATAAAGGACCTCTGAAGGAATGACAGTTTTTTGCAACACTCCCGCATCTTCATGCAACTACAGGCTACAGAACACCCATTAGGTTCTATAACACCAGTAGCAGCGACCGCCAAAGGTTGAGGAAACACCGTTAAAAGTACGCACATGTATATGTTGTCCATCGTTACGTCGAATGTTTGCTTGGGATATCACAGTAGCGAGCCCGGCTGTGCGCATACTGCTTTAAGTCATCGTTCGCGGAGCGTTCCCAGTACACACATTTAAAAAAGCCAGCCAGTGCATGCTTCGAACACAGGTTTTGTGTGTTTCAGGAAAGAGAGTCATACCCTATTCTCAACGTAGCATTCCACGCCTTTGGCGAAATAAGGCCCCTGGCTGCCACGACTGGTGTTTATCTTGGTTCTTGTTTTTGCTCATTTCCGAAATAGTGTAGTGGCCTTCAAGCCGTCATTGTGCATAGCAACTCTTAACAAATTAAACCTCGTAAGCAGGCAAATACGTACATACAAAATAAGAACACACGCGAACACGAGTTTATCACGCGGAACGTTGTCATCCGCGGCGAACAGGTTATCCGCAATTTATAAATCAATAGGAGTGAAAATGACTATGTAAATGAGGCATCCTAGTTGCTTATTAAACGAGCGAAGAGGAGGCAATAAATTCAGCTTTTACCCCAGAAGAGAGGGCCAATACTTTAGCTGGGGTGTGTGGAGTCGGTATAGACTCCACGTAATGTGTAAAGTTACGTATTAGGCGAAAGATATTGTCTCGAAGTCATTGACGTCGTACCTGTTAGAATTACGTAGCCCACAATGTCAGTCGTAGGATTTTTTAACCAGGTGGCGACACACTGCGCTCTAAGCTGGGAGCCCGGCGTGACACGGCTGCATGCTGCCCACGGAGGAAGGAAAGGTAAGGAGAGGCCCTGACGTCACTCGTTGTGAAGCCGCGATGAAGCCGAAAGTCGGCGATATTGACTAGGCAAATTCTCCTCTCTTGTTTACATATGAATGCGAAGCAGAAGGCGCGACTCCCTCTCTGGCTCGGAAAGCACGTGGGCTGCGCAGCGCGTGTGTCGTGACGATCCGAAACTAATGGAACTGGGCTCATCACTCTGAGCCAGCGGGACACCTTCAGTGATATCGCTTCGTCCGAGTAATAACAGGGAGTAACAGCTGCCGACAACGAAGCAACTACGAGAGAACGCGCGCTAGATTCACTGACGAGTGCTTTCACGTCATTAATTCAGCAACTTACAGACAACACGATCGGTCGTGCGCCTTCTACGGTTGCATTCCGCCATGCGGCCGACGCAGCGTCCTGCCACTGTGTCCTTGTTCCGTGTCAAAATCATTGGCGTCAGCATTCTGCGACCGTGGTGACTGAGCACGGTGCTAGTGACAGTTGAACGTGGTTGCTGTTACGTTGAGATTACATGCAATGCTGGTGGAGAGTGTACCAAGCGGAACAGAAAAGGTGTTTTAATACGCACATGCAAGTTGTTACTGTACACACAAAACACGAAAGTACGTATGTGCACATGGTACTCACGGCGTCTTGCTGGGCTCAACAGCGCCGTCCGTTGTCACAAGCAGGAGCACTGCTCAACCGTCACTGACCTGCAAGGCGTTCGTCGTCATTCAGCTTCGTCATGGTGCCCAACGCAATTTCGCTGAACACTAACTGCTTGGTCCGCGTCATCCGCCGCACGACACATGGATATGCACTTGTTCTAGGCACTTTTGAAACCCCTTGATGGACAAAGGGATTTGTAAACGTTGCTAAGAGTAATGTAACAGCCAGGAGAACACTGCGTAACCAATAACGCGGCGCAGAGCACAGATATTGTCCGCCACGGCTCTGCACGAGACCTGGGGAGGCACACGTTCCGCCGCCAGCCGCGGCCGCTCACTGCTAGACCAGCTCCACTGCGCAACACGTAACCATGACAACGCCGCTATTGTGCCTAGTGAATATGGCCGCCATGATGTCATTTCTGCCACACTTTTTACGCCCTGCGCCGGCTGGTCATGCCCTCTCCTTACCTTTTTCCTTCCTCCGTGATGCTGCCAAACGCCTCCGATAAGAGACAGCGCCGCCACAGCGTCACCAGAGGCTTAGGTCACCGACAGTGGCTATAAACACAGGCTGCAAGCTCAAAAGATCATCATGGCTCCGCACGTCTGACGAGCATAGCGTCAGTACGCTCGATCCGATACTGAACAGTTGTGTTTTCACGATTTAATTTCTCATTTTGTCAATCCGTCATCCCACAACTGCAAAAGAAGTTTATTATTTCATCGCTGCAATATAAGGCACAGAGTAAAAGGACTGTCCACGCAATTGCAGTGATCTAATAACCCACCACAAAAAGATGTACATGCATAATAGCATGCTGTTGCTGAAATAACACGTAATAACGATCCTAACTGTCATGGGACTTGATTCTGATGACATCATTATTGCATTACGGGAAATAGCAGGCGGAAGAGAGCACCACTAACCCTATCAACAATCACAGAACCCATGACGATGATGAGGATTGGTGGACATGTTTTATTAGCAAGTAGAATTATGTCAGGGAGAGAAACGTATTAGGTGGCTCAAACGGCAAGATGTTCAATTAGAAGATTAGAAAATGCTCTTCTTTTCGACTGTGAAACAATTTCATCCGGGAGACAGTTCCATAAACATTTAGCACGATACAAAGCGAAATTATTCAAGATGCGTCCATTGTTATAAATATCCGAAAGTTAAATCAGCTTAGTCACCTTTGTTTTATACCATTTACTTTATTGTGCAAGTAAGCAAAAGTAAAGAAGCCTGATGATAACGTGTTTCGAAAACGTGGTTGACAATTTAGAGTGCGAGGCACTCTACTATGAGAGAGCTTGAAGCCGTACCATGGGCGTCACACTAAATGAGGCGGTATCGACAAAAATCAGGGCTCTGAAAAGAAAGAAGGACGTGTTTAGAACAACAAGTTCAACGATTTCGAGTATATCGTAATCAACTATGGGAGGGCAGCAAGGAGAAGTTTATTGACTTCCAACCAAGGATAAAAGTACATGACAAAAACATCGAGCTTCACGACTACAAAGGGTGCATGTACAATCAGGAAAGCACCACTACCGAGGTACAATGTATGTGGGGGAACGTACCCCTCTATTTACTGTACAGCGCGTGGTGCTCCAGCAGGCTTAATCATGCACGGTGGTAAGTCTTCTCAACACGCGTTTGGAACAAGCAGCGACTTAGCGCTGTACAACTCTAGGTATTATTTCTTTTGTCGCCTGAAACAATGCTGCTTTCGTACATGGTAAGTGCATGCCCGGAAGTATAAAAGAGACCTTGAGGCTGGGGGGGGGGCAGGGGGGGGGGTACAAGTGAGTGGGGGGGGTCTTGTCTCCCCCCAAATAAGGCATCACTGAGAGCACCGCATATTGCTTGCGAATAGGGATTGAATGCATTCTACTCTCGCAAAATGAACGACTAATCAACACAGACCACAAGAGTGGTGCTGGATACAGATTACACTGAGAGCTGCATGACAGAAAAACAACAAAGCTAAGGTAGGCCGGAAAATTCGACGTGCTGAGGCGTGTGCTGATACGCACGAATTTTGAACAAAGTCCGCAGAACTTCTCAAATTATTGCAAAGGCAATGTGAACAAAAATGTTGATTACTCCAAAGTAGCGTGACTTATCGAATTGAAATTTTTTGTAGTGACACCATCGGATGTTTTTTTTTTTTTTCTGGTCGTGTTCTATCCTCCTCAACCATCCCTCGTCAAGAATATGGAATAAACAGCGCTTGCCTAAATGACGCAAAGCAAGCCCCTTTAAAGAATGAGCCCACCGAACTTCAGCGTGGCATGTTAGTCCAACGACAACGTAGCCAAGACATACGTTCGCGCGTCCCCGAAATCCCTGAGCGAAGGAAGAGCATGCGTTGATAAGCCGACGCTGGTGCAAAGAGGCACGTCGTTAGGATTGCGAGAGCAAGAGCCTCGGCATTTTATGATGGCGCCAGCTTGGATGTCGTTGTTGTCGCTGTCTTTACAATCGTTTACTTTCACCTCAGTAGCGTTCTTGATTTATTTCTCTACAAAGCTTTCCTACGCAACCTTACTAAGACTAGACAAATCTGTGAACTACCCATCATTCCCATGCTCGCTGAAACACCGTCCACTGCAGCTCCCTTTGACACTAGCGTCTGAGTTCCCTCTCCAGTGTACTTATGAGAAACTATCTGCCCGGCACTAGATTCTTCGCATCTAAAAATTGGAAGGGAGTGAAGAGAATTAAGAGGGGGTCAGGCGGGGAAGGGGAGTACTCTCCCGTTATAGCGAATGTCAGCGGCATTGCCGTTAGCCCGTAAGGTGTAATTTGAAAGCGTAAGCTGTACAGTAAAAACAGATAGGGACTGTAAACTGACCATTTACAGCTGAATAGAAGGAATAGAAAGCAGCATGCCCAAAGCTGAGGAGGTGTAAAAAATGTAAAGAAACGACAAGAGGTGAATTCGAAATAAATTAATACACATTTAAATAATTGTAGATAACCAGTGCAACGAGCTTACCGTCTGCGATTCGTTATATGCATCGTTTCAGAACAAAAAATAACGTAAACAATAAAGCGACGGATATGAAGTGAAATAAAAACAAAGTGTGAACGCTGTTTTCATGTTTGTATTTTGTTTATAGTATATCTAGTTGTTTTTATGCGCTATAGTGAGCGTGCGTCTAATTATAGGAGGAATGTAGTGACGCAGCCGTAACGTAGTCCCCGAATAGACCTGTACAACGAGACGCAGTAAATGCATGAAGAAACGACACTAGTCTCTACCAGATGCTGTTTATAAAGAGACGCTGCACGTGCCGAGGAGATACCATTATTTGCTGTTGCTTTCTGAAAAGTCATTTCGCGTTTTAGATGCGGAGCATCTAATACTCGAGGCTTGTAGTGCGGCGCCGTCCGCAAGCTTCCTCCTCCTTCTTCCACCATCTGTGCACCCTTCCTCCTCTACACACCGCGTGCGCTTCTCTTCACGAACATTCGCTAGCTGTATAATGTAGCGCGCATGCGCCGTCACGCTTCGAGAACATCCGCAGCTGACGCGCGCGCATGCGCCGTCGCGCTTCGAGAACATCGGCAGCTGACGCGCGCGCATGCGCCGTTGCGCTTATCCCCCTTCTCGAACATTCGACAGCTGACAGTGCATGCGCCGTCGCGCTGTATATATACTCAAGGTCGGTGCTCGCTCACTCAGTTGCCGCTCGTCGGTTGGTTTGTACGGCGCGTCGACGTCCGAGGTCGCAATGATCGACGTCCCTTCGACCAGCGCCGGCCAAAGTGTTGGCGGAACCGCAACCAAGTCGTCGTCCGAAGACAAGACAGCGCGGAGAAGAGCTCGCGACGCCGAACGTAAACGTCAGCGTCGAGCGGAAGATGCTCAACTTAGAGAACGTGAAGCCGCTGAGAGACGTCAGCGTCGAGCAGCAGCACCGGATTCAGCCGCTTTGAAACGTAAGCGTCGACAAGAGGACCCGGACTTTCGAAAACGGGAAGCCGAGTGCAAGCGTCGGCGACGAGAGGCCGATCCCGATGCTGCCCGCGAGCGCAAGCGCGCCGAGGTAGCGGCGTGGCGCGCCAAGCAGTATGCCACGCCCAACGCTTGCTTCAAGCGCGACTTCCTCGACCGAAGCTTCGGCCACACCTGCAAGGTGTGTGATCGTGTTTGGTTCGATAACAACTTAACTCGGATCGGCAACATTCAGAACAACTCCAAAGCGTTGTCGGTTCTTTGCGATACGTTTGGAAAGGGCACCGACTATGCCGACTACGTCGTGTGTGCTACGTGCAAGCAGTCGTTGATTGCCGGTCGAGCTCCGCATCCTCCTCAGTGTTCCCCCGAGGGAAGCTGCGGGCAATTTTTTTGTACGTCTAAGAACTTCACACGTTTTGCGTGCACCTCAAGTTCGAAACAACGTCTTCGTCTTCAGGTGAGCATGCGTCGCCCTCCAGCTATTCCAACGACTCGCCGAAAGAGCTTGTGATAAATTTATCTCATAAATGGCTGTGTAAACAGCCGTAGCCAATTGTGTGCAGTGGGATTACATGAACGTGGCCATCGTTCAAAACGCGTGCCGAACCGGACTACTTCGCAGAGGAGTACAGAAGCAGTAGCTCCACCCACGTAGCCTTCACCTTCATTGCCACAGAAAGTTGCCCCCGAGCATAGTCATGATTTGATAGGGTTTGCCGAATGTGCTCCACCCCATTCTTATTCTCCTAGTTACTTCAATGTCGTGGTTCGGCTCTGCTGGTATAACCAGTCCCAAGTAGATGTAGTCATTAATAACTTCGGGGGCACTAGTCCCTACCTTGAAGCGCTGTTTTCTTCTAAGGTTATTGTACATTACTTTCGTTTTCTGCAGAATAATTTCAAGGCCTACCTTTCTGCTCTGCTGGTCTAATCCACTAATCATTAGTTGCAATTTGTCCCCTGAGTTACTCAGCAATGCAATGCCAATGGCAAAGTGCAGGTTACTAAGGTACTCTCCGTTATTTCTTATCCATACCTCTTCATTCTAGGCCTCCGAAAACTTCCTGTAATCACGCGGTAAATAACATTGGGGAGATTGTATCCCCTTTTGTCTTACACCCTTCTCGAATAGTATTTTTGTTGCTTTCTTTATGGAACACTATATCGGCAGTTGATACTCTATATATTTCTTCCAGGATGTTTATATATGCTTTTCGGTGCCCTGAATCCACAGTCTCCGCAGGGTTAAGGGTATCATAGTTGAAATCACGAAGAATTGGACATGAGCCGGGCATAGAGCACGTAGGCAGGGTAACCGCTGGTCATTAAGGGTAACTGCCTGGATTCTCAGAGAAAGCAAGCGGGTTAGTGGGAGACAGAATGTTTGGTAGGCACATGGTTTGCGGGTATAAAGTTGCAGCAGCAAGCAAAGGACCGAGTTGACGGGCGGAACGTGGGAGAGGTCTTTGTCCATCAGTTGACGTAGTCAGGCTGATGATGATGATGATGACGACGACGACGACGATGACGATGATGATGATGATGATGATGACGATGATGATACACTATTCTATAGACACTCAAGAAAGCGTATCTTCAGTGCATGCTGTGACAAAAACGTAAAAAGGGCAAATTCACGAGTTAAGAAAGGCATAGGAAGTACAAATGCACGAATTACGAAATCGGGATGTGACCCTGTTTCTTAGAGTAAAGCTCTCGTTTGTGATAGATGGTGCTTTCTTAAATACCTACTGCAGGGCTGCGCCAAAAAAAAAACACAGACGAAGGGAAGTACACAAGAGAGATTCCTAAGGAGCTGCATATTTTACATGGTCTCCTGAAATCACGCCTCTTGATCCTGTAGGACAGAAAGTGTTTACGAAATTTCCAGTGCACTTCTGCGCATGCGATTGCTGATCATTGTTATCTTGCATATTACTTTGAATAATGTTTGGCGCTTGTCATGTAGTCTTCTGATCTGATGTCTTTTCGTTTTTGTTTTTATAGGCACGTATCAGGCTGATGTTTGTTTATATTGAGCTCCTTTGATTTTCAGTATTACAGATGGCTTTTGCGCCCGTCTTGTGTACTTCCCTTGATCCGAATTTCTCAACACGAAATTGGTTATGCCGGGATCTACCACAGCCGGCACTGACGTATTTCCGTCATTGATATGACGTAAAATATGTACTGACAGATTAAGAAAACGAAAAGAAAAAGTTCCGTCACTGGGCGCCGAACCTATGACGACTCACTCAGCAGCGCGCAGCTCGAAATTACTATGCCACAAGTGTACGTTCATCAGCTTGCTAATGGAGAGCTATTCACATACACCATATCGCGTTTGGCGATACTAAAAGCTCCGAAGCTTTAGCGTGTTTTTGCCATTAGTAATACGATGGCGCAAATAGCGCGCGTTGAGCGCGCTGTAGACGTCGTCGCCCTGATGCGTGGGACTACACGTGGCGTGGTCTCTCGTGTGCGCGCGCTCATTTCGTGATTCGGGAGCGTGCGAACTTCGCTCACTGCCGCGGCCGCGTTTACAAAAGGAACACGCTGCTCACACATGATGAACTGTGACTGTTGTTCGCTCTCGTCCTGTGTATACTTTTGAGTTCGTTCCGCACGTCTTTCTGTTTGGGCAGCGCGCTTTAAGAGCCGAGTCGTGATACTCGACTATGAGAGAGCTTAAAGCCGTCCCGTGTGCGTCACATGTGATGATGCCGCAAACACGCAAACAACTTGAATAATTGCTGCATCCCAATAAATATGTGTGTTTAGAATAAGTTTATTCTCTCATGGGACGCAACAAAGCTAAGGGACAAGCGTCTGTATAACAGGCACAATAACAAACAAAAGACAAAGCACAACATACATTACACATTTAAACAAAAGTGTCCAAGTCCGTAGGAAGTCCATAGTCCATAGTACTAATAACTATACATACACTACATAAATGCACTAATCACAATATGGACAATGTTCATGATGATATATGTGCAGAATTTACAAGACTTCGTGAAGATGTTAGAAAATTTGTACAACAGGTATCAGTATTCATAAAAATTACATAACTTTCAGCGTTAGAATGAAGTGCATATATAGAACAGCTCACACCAATATGGGACATACACAAACGCATAAAAATAGTAAACATATACTGATTACATGCACCAATTAGACATTGACAGGTGACCTAGCTATAGGAACCAGGCCAGGTGGAAGACTAATCGAACGTGTCTGTCAACTACGGAAAGAAAGCGGCACGACCATTGTCGCAGAAATTCTTCCTCCCCAAGAAAGAACAATTCCTCCGACAGAAACGATAAGAGTTCAGAGTAGAGGCGTTCCAGAATCGGAAAAAGAGCACGACGACGATGACCTGCCGCAACAGCTTCGCACCTATTATGCCATAAACAAAAAGCTCCAGCAGCTATTAGAAGGCGTGCAAAGCGACTACGCGAGCAGCGACCAGATGTTACAAAGCGATTAACACCTAGGCCACGAAAACTAGTGTTAACTGACTTCCAAAACACCTTTGCAATGACACATTGCTGCAGCATATGCTGGTTAGACTCCTGTAACCGGCAGTTAGGACAAGTGGAAGATGGGACCATGCCCCACTTCTCAAGTCTGTCCCGTGTTGGGAGTACTCTCCATCCAAGACGCCACATAAAGTCACGGAGGTGACCAGGCAAAAACGATGCCGTTATCGCGCTCTACGAGACATGTCTCGATCGTGCTAGACGGGCTGGAGGAACCAGAGGAAGCAGAAGAGCCGCCGTTGTATCTACAATGTGGCTTTCAAGAATGTCCACATCGGGACAAACCTGCTGCGCGTGTCAATAAAATGCTACTGCCATTGAGTAAAATGCAGGCACGTTAATTGTTTGCGGTGCAGAATTAAGCCGTGCATCTGGTAGTAAATAGCATAGTTTGGTGCCTAAGAAATAACAGGCAAGATCACGCACGGCGCACTGATCACCACGCAACAACCGAAGTAAGAATCGTAGGGCAAGCAGCCGGCAGCGAACAGAGACGGATGGGAATGCGAATCCACCGCAGTTTCTCGGTTGCCCTAGAGCTGCTCGGCAAACCAGCTCTGTTCCACCCGACCAGAAAAAGGAGCCAATGAGGGATTGCAACGACCTGGTGATTGTGTTTAGAAAAAGTGGTTAACGATTTAGAGTACTCGGTACTCTACTATGGGAGAGCCGAAAGCCGTCCCGTGGGCCTTATATCATGTCATAAGTGATTGGCGGTCAAAAAAAAAGGTTCACAATTTTCGCACAACGGTCATAAAACAAGAACTTTTGTCCCTATTGTGGACCCGCAAACTACCACGTGGTGAGGGACGCAGTTAAAAGGTCTTCATTACACACAATTGAATTCAAAACGAGAGAGAATGCTTGGTATGGCAGAACACATAGGGGAACGCATGGCTTTTATCACGCAGACGGAATAACTGTCCGATTGAAGAAATATGATGTACATAACTTACTGTCAACAATGACTCACCTTCGCTATGCCCCTGAAATGTAGTGAGCATAGAGTTTCATATAATAATACCTAGAGCGTAATCTGGCGCTAGTGTCTCCGCTGGCTTCTTCAGCGGCGCTTGTACCACCATGGGAATTATGGGAAGTACAGGCGTTCGGATCCGCTTTGGATGGATTACGTTCTTGAGATTCGCGGCGCTTCTTTTTTCGGGTGTAAAACAAAGTGAAATGAACTCAGATTTAACTTAAACTTGCTTAAATAATTTGTGCGAGAACTTTTTTGCAAAAAATTTTTCGCGACCAGACGGCAAAAGTGAAACCTGGACGAATTCAATCATCGGGGTTTGCATTGCTGTGCCATTGCGGTCCAGATTGATTGATATGTGGGGTTTAACGTCCCAAAACCACCATATGATTATGAGAGACGCCGTAGTGAAGGGCTCCTGAAATTTTGACCACCTGGGGTTCTTTAACGTGCACCCAAATCTGAGCACGCGGGCCTACAACATTTCCGCCTCCATCGGAAATGCAGCCGCCACAGCCGGGATTCGATCCCGCGACCTGCGGTTGCGGTCCAAATTCTTATCATGCTTTGATGAATTATTTTTACAGCACTTGAAGACAAGCTTGATTGTTTTTGTTTCAAAAGTATGCATTATCTATTTATGAAAATAACAGTACAATTTTAGGTGTCAAACACTTATTGTTTCCTCTTCTGTGACGCTAGATGCGTCTGTCCCAGTGGTCCCAGTGGTATGCCTTCAGCGCACCTCTTGTTTTGTTTTGAAGTCGAGTCAGCGAAGCGCGACGGTGCGTCTATTTTGCTTCGTCATCGCTTTGCAGTCGATTTAAAACGAGCTAAGGCAAGACGTGCTCGTGAAAAACATGAACTCGAGGCAATATCCTGCACTGGCATGAGACGCTACATCTATGTGCAGTGGTGAACGGACGATGCTTTGTTCAAACTGTCAAATACGACTCGCAAAGCTCCAACGTCGCAGCAATTCAGGAGAGCCAGTGGTTGTCAGCCTCTTCGAAAAACATTGGCACTGCTTCAGCCTCCTTCACCACACCCATTTACCCGCGAAGCGGAAAGAACGAAACTGAAACTGCAGAAAAAAGTCCGTAGTCACTTCGCCAGTTGACCCTATCCAATCCGAAGCCTGTACTTCCCACAATTTCCAAGGAGGTACACGATCGCAGCGCCAGATTCCTCTCCAGTTATTATTGTATGAAACTCTATGGTAGTGAGTGCCTACATCATTTCAAACCATGATAACGCATTCAGAGACGCTCGGTGGATTTCGGGGCCTACAGTTGTCTCGCTTGCAATGACATCTCTTGCAAAAAGGATTTAAAAAATGGCAGCATATCCGCAGGGTGAATGATGAAAAGCGGGGCGAAGCATCCGTCCGTCCATTCGTTCTTGTTTCCGTCCGTCCATGCGTCCACCTGTGTGTGACCAACCGTGCCTCCATCCACCCGTCCGTGTGTGCGTCTGTTCATGCGTCCACACGTCCATCCGCGCGTCCATCCCTGCGTTTATCCATACATCCACCCCTGCGTCCGTCCATGCGTCCATCCATCCGTGCAGCCATCCGTGCGTCCGCCCATGCATCTGTCTGTGTGTCCGTTCGTCCATCTATTCAACACTCCAAGTACCACCATCTCGCATCTTTTCATCATATATTCCCCATATAGAAGCACCGCCATCCGCGGACATTTCAAGGAGTAAACGACAGGTGGCACACGCTCACTTTCTTATGGCTTGCGCTTCGTGTCCACTTCCCACGTTTACCCACCTCGAGTTCATGGTATATACTAGTTCACTTCATTCATAGCACTGCGGTGCAACGCTCGCTAAACCTTTCTAAAAGCAAAAAAGTTACGCCCAGCGAGTATAACGTAGCAACTCTTTCTTGTAACGTAGCAACCCGGCTTTTAGTTAACACGCACGCTGCGAATTTTTTATTGTTCTGGAACGCAGAGGAGAAATCTCCCACCGGCACCACCTTGCAGGTCAAAGCGTAAGACGTGGTACGTACTATTAGGGACGAGCGGGTGCCGCTTGAACGTGCTTCGCCCGTAAAAAATTGCTGGAGTGGAAATGATTGCCCAGGAGTGAAGCCGTTATTATGGCGAGATGGCAGCTGCGGCGGCCATCTTACTAGGGGCATGATAAGGTATCCTGTTAAGCGATTAGGAACAGAACGTTTCCCTCGCACGCCCAAAGAGTTTAATGAGGAAACTTTTTCGAGTCACATAGTGCTCCAAGTGCTTCTTAGTGTTACTAATTTTCCTTAATAAGCCTCCAATAGGAGGCAAAGTTCTTCGGAGATTCAGTCACCTATACCCGTTTCTGTGTGTTGGAACAACTATCTTTTAATATAGAATAACGTAGCATTTACATTAACATAATAAAACCACTTGATCTTTAAGTGGGCACTACCGGAAACGAGAAATTTTCCCCCATCTTGGCAGTTGCACAATCTGGCTTTACTTCTGCTGGTGGGGCATTGCGGGAGCTTTCACTTTTTTTTTTCAGTTCACCGTTACTTTGTGCTTTAAAAACTATAAGCTTTTTACTTAAGATCCTGCCGCCCGGTTCTTGGCCGATCCCCCTTTGTGGGTATGCGCCAGAGTAACAAGGATCATCATCATCACTCCAGCAATTTTTAATCCTCCTTCATTTCTTCGATGACTGCTCAGGCACGTGACGGCTCAGGCACGTGACTGCGATGACACGTGATGGCGGTTACGTTAACCACGGTTTATGCCGCTGCCTGCGTACAGGGGTGCAACTCGAAAAATGGAATGTTTTTCTGCACTAGGCGTGCGCAAAATGCAAGATAGAGGTGTATGAACCGGTTGACAACGCAGAATAATGAGATAAATTTAGCTTCAAAGGCTAGATCAAATACTTAACAAACAAACTTCGTACCATATATTTCCATTTTGAAACAACAGGTTGTCTATGTGCTAAATGTTTCACTTTTTGAAGCCGTTGGTCCCTGTTGATATGACAATGTCCGTCATGAGCAAAAAAAAAAAAATTGCCGGTCCTATGAGTATGCATTCCTCTATTCGCTCAATAAGGCTGTAGAGAGCATCTAAATTTCCTACTGGAATAGTCACAATGCCACCACGTCTCAAAGTTTAGCTGGCTTTGAGCTTCATAAAAATGAAACATTTTTGGAACTTATTTTAAAGAAGATATTCGCATATTTAATGTATACTTATTCTGCTGAGGAGAGTGGTACGCTTTCTTTAAAAAGACAGTTTCCTTATGGAACTCCAGTGGCCATACGTGTTTTGAAAAAGTAGGTAACGCTTTCGAGTATACTTGGTACTCTACTTTGGGAGTGCATAAAGCCGCCCCATGAGCCTCACACTTGATGTGGCCGTGTTGACGAAAATTCCGCCGTGATTGAGTTCACCACGCTGCGTGTCATGAGCACACATGTAACGGTAAACAACTTGTATTTTAAAAGGTGGTTTACGATTAGGATACTATGTACTCTACCACGACAGAGCATAAAATACGTTCCACACACCTGATCCCTGACCAGTTTTGCAAAAGGACGATCTTTTAATATCATTTATACCATCTGTTATCTAACCTAACTTTCGTGGTCATACAAGTTCCTTTTGTGGTTTTTACCGGCATACGTAACAGGAATACTTCGGCAAAATAGTAGTTATGCATTACTTTTGGAGCTTGCTTCCATAGAGTACATTTTTTACACCAATTGAAATAAGGCCTATCCCAAAGTCAAGGTAACCTATATAGATCTTACGTTACAAATATCTATACGAAATGTCCGCTTTGGGATTTATCTGAGCAACAGCCGACTTAAGGCACATAATGTGACGCTTGCTGCTATAAGCACCCTCTTCCCCCTTTCCTGAAACACCTGATTTCTAGTGAGGAGCAGGCTGGCTTGCGCTGTCGGACATTCAGGAGGCCATGCTAGAGAGGGATGAGAGGGTAGGGGAGTATTACTTCAAGTAGTTCTAGCCCCACCACCCTCCATGCTATCGCTCCTCTGCCTTCACCAAGAGACCAATAAAATGTTTCATTCGTGCCAACTCCTGAAGTTTTATTGCTTTTGGCGAGTTTCTCTAAAAGGCTGTTTTTGGGTGCCATTGGCGTCTTCGTTCTAATGTTCGTCACCGTAATGAACGGCCCCCTAGGAGGCGCATCCTGTGACGATAGAGACGCGAGTTTGGCCTTGACGTTTCGCAAAGTCTACATTTTGGTAATGTGTACAGTCTTCGGTGGCGGCAGTGCATGATGGCCTAGAGATAACTTAGAATTACTAGCATGAAACTCCGCAAGACCTTCGTGAAAAATCATTCGTCTGTTAGAGCACAGTTATTGAACACCTGTTTTTGCGGTGACCGGCGTCGCCATCGGTGTAACTGATACAGCGAACGGGGATGAAAAAAAAACGGCATTTCTCGAGTTTGCGAGAAAGCCCGGCTGTTGTAATTAACTGAAGACCTGCTTGAAGGCGTTGGACGTGTTGTTCGAACGTGTCTGCAAAGACCAGAGCGTCGTCAAGAAAACCAGACATGATTTGCATTTGAACCCGTGAGTACCGTATCCAACATTCTTTGGAATGGAGCTGGCACTGAGCATAGAGAGAAAAGCAAGAATTTAAACTCACAAGCCGTCGGGAGTAATAAAAGCCGTCTCTTCGCGGTCACACTCGTCCACTGCAATTTGCCAGTAGCCGCTACTTAAATTCATGGAGGAAAAATACTTAGCATTGCGTATACGGTCCAGTGAGTCATCTATCCGGGGTAAAGGATGAACGTTTTGGTGACCTTGTTCAACTTAAGGTAATCAACGCAAAAGCATAACGTCACATCCTTCTTTACTGACACAACTGGCGAAGCCCAGGTACTGGTCGATGACTGGATGACGTCGTCCTGAAGCATCTGTTGGACATGGTCACGTATAGCGTCTTGTTCCTTTTGCGACACCCTATAGGCATGTTGTCGGGTGGGTCTTTCGGTGGGTTCCATAATGATACGATGCTGGGCAAGTGGCGTCTGGTTAACCTTCGACGTAGTAGCAAAGCAGTCTCGAAATGAGCGCAGTATACGCAAAAGGCTTTCTCGTTGTGCTGAAGATAGACTCTCGTTCACGTTGAGGGTGCTCACTGTATCGTGTATGCTACGCAGGCGTCGCATGTAGCAGCTCCAGTGACGGACTGCGGAGATATCGACTTCTATATGCGTGTTTCCTGAATAAACGCATTTTGATTCTTACATTCCATATGAACGATACATGGTGTCAGAAGCAGGATATAGCTCGATGAGTGTACGACAGGTTATTGTTGGCGTACGTATTCGAGGCAATGGAACAACTAGTTAAGCCACCGGAGCACCTGCAACTTTCCGGCAACATTGAGAATAATTTGGGACTTGTTCATCCAGAAGTTCGAGCTGTTTCTTCAAGCGACAGCATCAGCGAAAGAGTCAAGGTCAGAAGCTGTGAAAGCTGCGCTGCTGCTCAGTGTGGCCGACGACGATGCACTCGAAGTGTTTAACAACTTCACCTTTCTGGAAACGGAAAGCAAGAATGACTACGCGACGGTCATGCGGAAGTTTAAAGAATACTGCCAAGAACAAGTAAATGAAGTTTATGAAATGTACATGTTCCGGTCAAGAACCCAGGACGAAGCCGGGCCCGTTGAGCATTTCCTACGCGATCTGCGAAAATTGTCCTGAAGCTGCAACTTTGGTGAGTTGGCCGAGTCAATGATACGCGACCAGGTGGTATTCGGTATAAGTCTCCCAAAGTTGCGGGAGACGCTCCTGAAAGTGAAAAACATTACGTTAGCTAACACGTAACAAATTTGCAAAGCCGCGGTACTGGCGAGTCAACAGAACGAGGCGTGGGCCGAGAAACATGTCTCGTTGATAAAAAAAAAACGCTCGTTCGAGTGCATGAAATGCAACCAGTCGCATGAGCGAAGCAGGTGCCCGGCGTTTGGAAAGACGTGCTTTGTCTGTGGAGGCGCAAATTACTTTGCAGCATGTTGCAAGAAATGGCCTACAGTAGGTGAAGTCGTCAATGACCCAGACACCTTCGACATCTTTGACGTAAAAGCTTGCAGCGTGCGAAGTTCCACGGACTGGATCATATATGCTAAAGTGGCCGACCAAGATGCATTCTTGAAAGCAGAGACAGGCTCCCAAGCAAACATACTGCCATACTCGGTCTATCGAAAGTGCAAAGGTAGGCACAGCTTGAAGCCAAGCAGCTCCACTATGCGGTCCTATAGTGGTGACGCTATCAAACACTTGCGACCTTGCCGGTGGCCATTAAGAATCGGTCTGGTCACTTTGACTACTTCATAGTCAAAAAAGGTAACCAGGCAATACTTGAACTGTGTGCAAGCAAGGCGCTGGGATCGGTCAAGAGAACGGTGGATAGAGGCGACGTCGGCCGTAATGAAGTATTGCGGGAATTTTCTCACCTGTTCCATGAAACTGGCTGTGTAAAACGACCGTATTGGATGGTACCACGCACTGGATCAGTGCCTGTAGTCCAGCCAGCACGACGCGTGCCCTTGACACTGCGAGAACCGCTGCGGAAGGAGCTGGACCGCATGAAACGGGGCGGCGTTATCACGAGAGTGACGGAACCAACGAACTGGGTAAGCCCGCTTGCGATCATACATGAAAGGGACGGCTCACTTCTGGTATACATTGATCCCAGGCATATCAATGCATGCCTGAAACGCGAACACTATCAGATGCCTAAACGTGAAGACATTGAGGCCGAGCTCACTGGCGCTAAATATTTCTCCCGCCTCGATGCTAATTCGGGATTTCGCCGAATTCCTTTGGATGACACCACATCAAACATTGGTCCATTTGGTACACCTTTTGGCCGGTATACCGCTTTTTGAGGCGGCCCTTCGGGATCGCGTCTGCTTGGGAAGTGTTACAAAAAACAGTGAGCATTGTTTTTGACAGGGCTCCATGAGGTGCGGGTGTATGTAGATGGTATCCTTGTCTGGGTGTTTATTAAACAATAACACGACACGCACCTTCGGAATGCATTGCAACTGGCGGGAAATGCTAATTTGACCTTTGACGCAAACAAGTGCAGGTTCGGGCTAACTTAAGTCGACTTTTTGGGTGATGTCATCAGCCAAGATGGGATAAGGCCAAATATTAGTCGAAATTCCGCAGCCAACGGACAAAGCCGCTGTCCACAGCATGTTCGGCGTCGCGAACTACTTTGGGAAACACATTCCGCATTTGGCAAAAAAGACTAAGCTCTTGCGCAGCCTCATCAAGAAAGACATGAAGTTTGAATGGTCCGAAAATCACGCAAACGAATGGTCGGCTATTTGCAAATGGCTCAGCAGTGCACCTTTGTTGACCGTTTTCTATGCTGCCCGAGAAAAAAACTTCTGCTGATACTTCTAAACAAGGACTGGGCGCCGCACTTCTACAGCGGTACGATGACAGTTGGCGGCCTGTTGCGTATGCATCACGTCTAATGAATGAAACTGAACAAAGGTACTCGCCAATTGAAAAAGACGCGATGGGTATAGCTTTCAAGTGTGAGAAATTTTATCATTTTGTCTACAGCGCAAGATAGTTGTAGAGACAGAATTAGCCATTGCATCCAAAGGAATCGGTGATATGCCGCCACCTTTCAGCGGTTTTTCCTGCACCTACTGAACTACGACTATGTGCTAGCTTGAATGTGTACCAGGAAAAGAACTGCTGCTGGCTGACATGCTATCAAGGTCGCCGTCCATCCACCAACGTCAGGGCACCAGTGGCTCAACAGAAAAAAAAGAAATTCGCGCAGTTAGTGCTGTCTCGGATCGGATAAGCAGAAAAACCTTGGATCGTTTAGTTGCCGCAACTGCAAGAAACCCTGACTTGAAACAAGTGAATCGCTACATCAGCGGCAGTGGCAATATTGCTGACTGCATGAAACCTTATGCTGTTGAGCTTTCTTTGATAGAGGGAGTGGCGTTGAAAGGTACCAAAGTAGTTGTCCCAAAATGTATGAGGGAAGAAATGCTTCAGCGCATACACGAAGGACATTTGGGCATTATCGAATGCAAGGCATGAGCCCGACCACTGGCTTTCTGGCCCGGGCTTAATGCAGACATTGAAAACATTTTAAAAAGCTGCGCCATGTTCGGAAAGTATATAGCAACCAAGCGAACATTTTATGCTTAGACCCACACCGGATCACGCTTCGTAGAGAGTTGGCATTGATATCTTTCAGCGTGGTAGATCCTCATACTTGTGCGTGCTCGAGGTGCAGTCAAACTTACCAGAGGTGGAAAAAATAACCGATACCACATATCGTACGGTCATTGCTAAATTGAGCTGTATTTTTGCACGATATGGAATCCCGGTTGAGGTATGCGGTGACAATGGCCCTCAGTTCGCGTCTCATGAGCTTGCTACCTTTGCATCCAGGTACGACTTCAGGCACGTGAAATCCAGTCCTAGCTTCCCGCAGTCCAACAAATTAGCGGAAAAAGGAGTGCAAATAGTTACACGGATTATGAAAAAGACGCAAGAGAATCGCGACGACTTCTGGCTGGGCATGCTCAGCTACCGCTCTACACCGCTGGAGAACAGCCACTCTCCAGGCGAGCTGCTGCAAGGCAGGAGGCTACGAACCAGGCTTTCCGACTTCAGCCCCTGAACTAAACATTCCGTGTATAAGCGCAGGCAACTTGACAGCGGTAAGGACCTACCAGTGCTCAATAAGGGAGAAGTGATGAGGATACGAGATAAAGCGTGGACTCGCAAAGTACAGGTCATAGAACCTATATCGCCGAGGTCATATCACATCGTTACTGGAGATGACAAAGTGCTTCGTCGAAACCGGAGACACCTGATTCCAACGCGTGAACTATTTCGGCAAGATGACCTCGACATTACCGACCCGGAAAGCGACGACGATCAGCCAGAAGCGACTTCATCAATGGGACTGCACGTAAACGTACCTCCACCCCCTACACTGCTCCCAAGACGGTCTCAGTGGGCAACTCGCCAGCCAAGACGGCTGCGGTACGACGATAACTTCAATCAAGTTGATAGTGTATCTCGGCGTTAAGAAACTGCTAAAGAAAGGCAGGTGTATCTTGTATGCTACGCATGCATCGCATGTAGCAGCTCTAGTGACGGACTGCGAAGATTAGCCAGCACATGCCTGCGATATCGACTTCTAAATATACTAGGAGTGTTTCCTGAATAAACACTTCTTTGATTATTGCAATGCATTCCATCAGAACAATACACCCTCGAAGGCCTCGTCAGGGTTGTTATTCGACGAAAGTGAAGCTAACGTGAACAAGTACGTTCTTCAAAATATGCAATGGCAATCTGCCGTAGGTGGCGAAATTCGTCCCTGAAGTTCGTGACTAGGAGATAAGCATGTCTGTTACTAGGCCGAACGATTCCTCGCGCAACGCAGATTTGTCGTGAAATAAGGAGACAAACTGGCCACCGCAAGTACTGTGTCAGACACGTCTTGTCCCAATTCTACCATGACAAATATACTGCTTCGAGGTGGTAGTCGATAATCGCGGGTAACCCGAAGCGCTCTCTTCGAGAATTGCGTACCGTCAGTTGCAGCCCAAAAAGATCCCCGACCGATACAAGTGATTCACGGAGGTCGATGACTGCACCATATTCACGAAGAAAGTCCATGCCCAGGATGATTGGCCGAGAGCACACGCGCAATACGAGGAAAGACCTCGTAAATGTCGACGTACAGATTCGAACGCGCGCCGTGCACATACCAGCACGCATCGCCAGATGGCCGCCTGCCATGCGCAATTGGGGTCTTTGCCAGGGTGTGGTAACCTTCATCAGTTCAGATGCCAGTGTGGCGCTCGTTACGGAATAGTCGGCGCCGGTGTCGACGAGGGCGTTGACAGCATGATTGTCGACGAAAACGGCGATTTCGGCAGAAACGATCTTTCTGCTGTCGGGGAACACTGAAAAACTAGAATGGTCGTCGTCGGGTCGTTGCGTCGAAGGAGGGTCTTAAACAGTTCGCCGGACCAAGACTTTACCCACAGAAGTCGCCGTTCCTATAGTTCACCCTTACGCGGACTTGGTAACCGGCTCCTGAAAGGAGCGAAAACGACGAGGGTAAACTGGGCGACGTAGACCAGCGAGGCGATGGTGATCTCTATTGGTGGTGCCGAACAGTCAAAGGAGTTCGCTGGCTCGCAAGATAGGCCTCGATTTCGCGGGGTCGTTCGCCGTAGCGTGGGTATCGAGCATCAGGGTGGGAATCACGGAGACCTAGTTGGCGGTACCGAGTTCATTACACGTGACCCGCTTCGCCGCAGTGATAGAAGAGAGGACGATTATCCGAGGTGCGACACGTGCTTGCCTCGCTAGCGCTTTGCCTTGAGGCAGACGGAAGATAGGATAGTGCGCTTGGAAACCTTGAGCTGAGAGGTGGACTCGAAGCAGTGTACTGGAAGGGGGTAATAGCCTGGTACACTGTCGGCATAGCGGGACCTGTAGCCGGTGGCACAGGGGATCGTAATGTCCCGGCATATGTCAAAACTGGGGTCTTGGCTATTGGTAGTGCAGCTGCCTGCCGGACTGATTATATGACGATGTCTGGCACAGGTTGATGGTATCCCACTGCCTGAAGCTGTCGCAATTCATCTTACACGATACTTCGAATGAAGTCTGCGAGGGCCTGTCTGTCGCTGTCGGATGCGATGGCCAAGATGTGGCGTTCGTATTGTGACGACCACTGCTGCAG
Organism: Rhipicephalus microplus; assembly: GCF_013339725.1. NCBI lineage: Eukaryota > Metazoa > Arthropoda > Arachnida > Ixodida > Ixodidae > Rhipicephalus > Rhipicephalus microplus. The sequence goes on along the minus strand of NW_023612711.1, from coordinate 27,362 downwards.
AGTACGCTCCAAGTTCTCTTACGGATGTACTCGGCGACGTTCGTCGGTGGATTGCGCACGAGTCGAGCGAAAAGCTGTTCTTTTACACCACGCATCAAATGCCTTACCTTCTTTTCTTGCGACATGGCAGGGTCCGCGCGCCTGAAGAGCCGAAGCATGTCCTCGGCAAACATAGAAACGCGTTCGTCCGGCCGCTGGTTCGTGCAGAATATGGCTTGTTCAGCCCTCCCCTTCCTTTCGGCGTTGCGGTAGGCGTCGCGAAGCTGTCGGCTAACTCTTGTCATGTCGCAAAGGAGCCCTCGTGGTTCTCGTACCACGTCTTCGCAGTATCTTCCAAGTAGAAGCAAACGCTGTGCACTTTGCGAACATCGTCTCGTTGATACTGGCAACCCGATCAAAGTGGTCGAGTTATTCATCAACATCCTCGAAGATATCTCTACGAAACGGTTTTGGTGTCTGTGGTGCATCAAAAACATGCGCGAGAGAACTATGGACATCACAGGTTTGGGCTGCCTGCTTTGCCGTCGCAGCTGTCATCTTTGTGGGTGTCGATGCCAAGGTACCAATGTCAGGGGGTAACCCACGCAGGCGGCGGCTGTTTCTTGCTCTGGGAGATGTAGCTGTCTCCAAGATGGCTGACACAACTGAAGTTCTCGTACCCAGCGTCTCCATCAGTAATGTCGCGAAGATAACAAGATTGACAGCCAGGAGTTGACTAGATGCTGATGACCTCAGATGAATGGCGCTCTCCCACAGAGGGGGATGGGCCAAGAACCGGGCGGCAGGACACTTAAATGAAACTAAAATGAAATAAAGCCAATCTGAAAAACTAGTTTATAGAGATAAAACTGCCAATAAACAAAAATGGTTGCTGAGCAAGCAGTCTAACCATCGCTTGTTCCTGACAGACATAGCTACGAATTATAAACTAAAGATCTGAAAAGTTTTGGGTTCACTAGCACAGTAATCTTTAAGTTGCATTGATGTGGTTAAACACAGTGGAGCATATATCCCCGTGGCAGTAACCGAATGAAGTGCTGCCAAGTGATAAAAGTAGTGGTGCACTTACGTGTATTCCTAACTTCTGTAATGGGGCTTCTAAAAATCTTTTTCTCCGATATAGCGACGACAGAATAAAATGTTAAATTGTTTCAATTCCGTTGCAAAAAACGCACAGCGGTGACGCCTTGAGTTGAGCTTTGTTAAGGTAATAATTTTGTTGTGGAACTGTACAGCGCAATCCGGTATAAGTGGCTTCTAATTGGTGAGATACACACCACTGCTCATTCCAGCAATACCTTAAATGCTTGAAATCTTTAAATTTATCCAAGTTACCTATTCCCCATAGCAAACTTGCATTTCGGAACCTTAGCACTGTCACGTAGGCCGTACCTGGCAAAACTGGGATGGTGGGCCCACTCAGGGATACTGCTGCTAAAAAGTCCGCCATTTCGTTCTAACTTGAGCAACAAAACGTTCTCTTCTTCACAGCCCAAAATGAGTATGAGCCACAGCAGCTCGTTCTTCAAGGGTGGCGTGAGTCAATATGAAGATACACATATTCCACAGGATGCATAATGCATTAAAAGTACTAACAGAATATACATGATTAGGAAATGGGACAGAACAAGCAGACGCAAAGTTAATGGCTTCTTCTGTCTCATTTCCCGAAGTACGTATATTCCGCTAATGCTTTCTAATGAATACGTTCAAAACTGTCTAAGCAACCACTCTTCTAGCATAATGCATTTAAAATGACAACAGGGCAAACACAACAAAATTTAAAAAAAGAAATGCAGCATAACAATACCAAAACTTACACTACAAATAGAACCATAAACTGTCACTGACGTCAGTTAGCGTACTTGCAGTTGGATCATGCCATGCCAAATCATGCAGCATTGTTATGGCCATCACGAATATGGCTGAAAAAATTTTCATGTGGTTCTCGAAGTTCGGAACTTGTTTTGCTCATTTATTTCCATTTCCGTTGCCGAAAACTTTTTTGCATATTTGTGAGAGCCTGTAGTTCTGCGCTGACTGAGCCAGAGAGCTTCAAAAAACAATTTAAATGTCAACGGGAGCTGTTGCTCCTCCATTCCCCCTGTTGTTCCGACATTCATTATGACAAGCCTTTTCCCAAAGATGCTTCATACAGTTCACGCATACACTCCAATGCATCACAGTTTCATTGTGAGGACAAAGATATGATCGCGATAGCAACAGCTTGCAATATTATACAAAGTGAGACTAGCCGAAAATATTTATTATAATGAGCCTTTGTGACGAGGACTGGACACTATTGAACTAGAGTGGTGTGTTGCCCTGTGTCAGTCAGTGAAACTTCGAAACTGAAAATGCATGAAGTTCATTGGAGAGTAGACAAAGGAAATGCTTTGAACGTGCGAGGCGAGAAAAGGAAAACAAGAGGGCTGGTGTTTTTTCTTTTTTTTTCTTTGAACGCTCGAGAGAAGACGTGTGTGGCTGGCTGTTCGAAGGGTTCTCAAGGCGGTCGGGTTCAGGACCCGAGCCAGTAGACCTGGTAGCCACATCTTCAACCAGCGAGGACACCTGCTGTACCATTTTGCTGTGATAATGGTCTCCAGAGTGCACGTGGCAGGTTTTCCAGTGACCCCTTCACAGAGTCTCATGATGCACCTACCCTCCTCGCTGCTGCTCTAACCAACTACATCAACGTTTTACCGCAGCATCACCACAACATCCTGACGTTTACCCTCTGCAAAACAGTGAAATGAACTTTTCTCAATTTACGGGACACTGACTTTTAAAGCTTATTCTAGACTTTGTTAATCTGTATGTATAGTTATCATTTTTCCCTTATTTGTGACTTTTCTTTTATTTATTTTTATAATAACAATGAATCATGTTGCACTGCACAGCTTCGTTCTTTATGCCAATGAAACAATTTTTTAGTGACTATTTAACATTAAGAACCTGGAACATGACAGATTGGCGTCCGCGAGTGGTTCTGGGAAAACCTATCGGTTCAGGAAAGGTGCGAATCCTATGTTTCATTCGTGACAATCTTGCATAACTGCTGGTGTAAGGAAATACAACCGCTTCATAAAGCGAAGTAGTTTTCATGCTGTGTCACTTCAACACAAAGTACGTGCTGAGAGCACAGCACGCACAAGAGTATATGATTGCTGTCTACTGATGTGTATCGACATGGCATGCATGCCAGAACTGCTGAACACGCCTTTATGATCAAGCTTCACATTTGCTGCTTGAGCAACAGCACCCTTTCATGTTACTTCGACAAAAGAGGCAGGACATTTTCTCTCTGCTTGAGAAGCCATCCCTAGTAAAAATGAATTTGGACAGCCTATAGACTGTCTAAACACATTTTTAGGCAGTCTATGTTTTAACACATTTTTAGACAGTCCATAGACTGTCTAAATTCACTTTTGTGAAGGATCGAAGGCAGGCCTTGCATGCAGGACGATGTTAGAACTTGCGCCCTTACGCGACAGAGACTGTTAGCTCTTTTCCTTTCTGCTTGAACTGCATTTGACACAAGCACTGGCGCATAAAACATACGAAGTGTTGGGCACTGTTATTGATTTTGACTTTATGCAGAACATAATAGCAACGGCAAAAGCTCACCGATAGTGTCCACGTAATTGCTATCACATTGATTGATTGATTTGTGGGGTTTAACGTCCCAAAACCACCATTTGATTATGAGAGACGCCGTAGTGGAGGGCTCCGGAAATTTTGACCACCTGGGGTTCTTTAACGTGCACCCAAATCTGAGTACACGGGCCTACAACATTTCCGCCTCCATCGGAAATGCAGCCGCCGCAGCCGGGAATCGAACCCGCAACCTGCGGGTCAGCAGCCGAGTACCTTAGCCACTAGACCCCCGCGGCGGGGCCACACACAGATAGGCGGACATGCGGACCGACGCATGGACGGACGAATGGATGGACGGATAGATGGATGGACGCACAGACGAACGGACGCAAGGATGGATGAACGGTCGCACGAACAGAGACGAACGAGTGCAAGAGCGAACGGATGGACGAAAGCGTGGACAAACTGACGGATGCTTCGCCCCACTCATCATCAGGCTGTTTTTCATGTTGTTGTTGTTTTTGTTGCGGTTCGACATGGGGTGGAGTCCTGTCCTCTTCTCTTGCGCGTTTTTTTACTCTCGAAATTTCGCTTGGCTCTGCCCTGTTCATCTTTAGTTCTCTAATTGCCATTGCTTGATATGCTTATAGTGAGGACTGGGGATTCGTTTTTTTCTAACTCACAATAAAAAAATGGCAGCATATCTACGGAGTGAATGGTGGAGAGTGGGGCGAAGAATTCGTCCGTCCATTCGTCCTTGCTTCCGTCCGTCCATACGTCCGTCAGTGTGACCGTCCAAGCGTCCATCAGCCTGTCCGCGCGTGCGTCTGTTCGTGCGTCCGTCCCTGCGTTCATCCATGCATCTGTCTATGTGTCCGTTCGTCCATCTATTCAACACTCCAAGTACCACTGTCTCGCATCTTTTCATCATATATTCTCCATATAGAAGCACCGCCATCCAGCGGACACTCCAAGGACTAAACGAGAGGTGGCACACGCACACTTTCTTACGGCTTGCGCTTCGGGTCCACATCCCACCTTTAACCACCTCGACTTCATGGTATATACTAGTTCATTGCATTCATGGCACTGCGGCCGAACGCTCCCTAAACCTTTCGAAAACCAAGGAGGTTACGCCCAGCGAGTATGACGTAGCAAACTTTTTCAGTCAGATAGTGCTCAATGTACTGCTAATGGCTGCTAATGGGAAATGAAAGGCGGAGAATTCGGCTTTTACTTTCTTACGGCTTGCGCTTCGTATCTACTTCCCATTTTTAATCACCTCGAGTTCATTCATGGTATATACAAGTTCATTGTATTCATGGCACTGCGGAAGCACGACAGACGCGCGCACGGACGGGCAGATGGACGCACGGGTCCACCCGACCACCGCATGAATGGACGGAAGCAAGAACAATGACGGACGATGCTTCGCCCCACTATCCATCATTCACTCCGTGGATAAGCTGCCATTTTTTTTTTATTATCCCTCCTACCCACACCCTTACAACACACTTCCTGCACCGCCGCACGCACTCATTGCACCATTTTGCTGATATTGAAAACACGATAGTTCCCACCCCCCTCGAGATGCCCATCACCAGCGTAAGTCAGATAAATAGATTGCCGTTTAAAGTTGAAGAACGTGCTGCTCCGTGGCTCAGTGTAACGTTACCGCATCGCACTCATGGTTAAGAGTCCCATGTTCGATTCCACGCGCTGGAGTCATTTTCTGATATTTTTTTTCTTTTCCTGCATTTTCATATATGATATACGAACACATACGGTGATTGACGGCGACGCCCACGTCGACGGCCACGCCTGGCAGAATCCAGCCGAGTGTGCATATATGCTATCGCAGTAAAAGAATAGAAGAAAATAAGTGAAGAGATAGAGAAGGCAAGTGATGGAAAACGAAGGAGATAGGAAAGTTGGGAGGTGGCGGAAAAGGCAAAAACGGGGCACCATCCGGCGACAGCTTCACGTGTCAGGAAACCGGGATACTGAATACCGAATGCACGATCCAATGCCTACATATACGGGGTGGCCATGAACGTTGTCCAGCAGGAGCAGTCGTTTTTTCAGGGCTAAGCTCTTTGAGCGTGGGTCTTGCTTCTCTATGCATGTAGTAGTATTAGTATTAGTAGTAAGTAGTAGGAGGAGGAGGGGAGGAGTATAGTAGTAGTATTGTAGTAGTAGTATTGGTGGTAGTAGTAGTAGTAGTATGTAGGCACCTCCACGGCCGGACTAGAGGACCCCGCGCCCTCTCTACAATTGAGGAGGAAACCCGCGCACGTTAGTCCAATATAAATATAGGTGTTTCTGACGAGACAATCTACAGAGACGAGTATCGGACTCAATCTCCATTAAACTTTGGCTTGAATTTGATGCTTACTGAAACATTACAGCATATCCATATCCCCGGAAGGAATGATGATGGGGTGAAGTGTCCGTCCGTGCGCCCCTCTGTGTGTCCGCCTGTGCGTCAATCTGTGCGTCGGTTCATCCGTGTGTTTGTCTGTCTGTCAATCTGTTCATCTGCTTTTTTGTCTGTGCATCCGTTGCCACCCACGCGTCCTCCGTCCATCTAGTGAACACTCAAGCACCTCCATCTCGCTTCTTTTTATCATATATTCCTCATACACAAGTACCGCCATTTAGCGGACAATTCAAGGACTAATGAGGTATGTACCGTGTTTATGATGTCAGCGCTTTGTTAACACCGAGGGCGTGATAACGACGCCGTTCTACGTTTTTCCGTAACATGTGGACATGCGGATATTGCCCGAGGGTAGTAAGTACCACTGGTACACAGGTATGTGCCACAGGTTACGCACTACTGGGACGCACAAGCCACGCCATAAGGAGCATCACCCCTAAAAACTAGCAACAGAAGAACGCATTTTGAGCACTGTCTGCAGAAAAGGTTACCACGTTAAACGCGCTGGGCGGAACCTTGCTTTTAGCAAGGGTAGCGAGGATTGGGCCGTAGTGCCATGAACTAGCGGCAGTGATAGATGGGAACTTGACACGAAGCACAGGCCGTAAGGAATTGCGCGTGCTGCTCCTCTAGTCCGTCATGCCACCTCTCGTTTAGGCCTTGGATTGTCTGCTCGAAGGCGTACTTCTATATGATGAATATATAATGAAAAGATGCCAGATGGTGGTACTTGGAGTCTTCTTTATATGGATGGACGGACGGATGGATGGACACACACACAGATAGATTGATTTGATATAGTGGGGTTTAACGTCCCAAAACCACTATATGATTATGAGAGACGCCGTATGGAGGTCCGGAAATTTAGACCACCTGGGGTTCTTTAACGTGCACCCAAACTGAGCACACGGGCCTACAACATTTCCGCCTCCATCGGAAATGCAGCCGCCGCAGCCGGGATTTGAACCCGCGCCCTGCGGTCAGCAGCCGAGTACCTTAGCCACTAGACCCCCGCGGCGGGGCCACCACAGATAGGCGGACTGCGGACAGACGCATGGACGGACGAATGGATGGACGATATGGATGGACGCACAGACGAACGGACGCAAGGAGGTTACACCCAGCGAGTATTACGTAGCAACACTTTCTTGTCAAATAGTGCTCAATGTACATGCCAATGGCTGCTAATGGTGATCGCAGCCTGCGCGTTAACTAAAAGCCGAATGTTCCTGTCCCTCATTCTCCATTAGCAGCCATTTACATGTACATTGAGCACAATTTTTTTTGTTCAACAACGCACAGAAGAAGTCTCTCACCGGCACCACCTTGGAGGTCAAAATGTTGTACTTGTTACATACTACGGGGATGAACAAGTGCCGCAATAAGGAGCTTCGCCCCTAAAAAAGCCTGTATGTCACATGTCTCGGCCACCCTGCCAAGGTTTAAGCGATTGCTGAACAGCCAGCCATCTTGTGCTGGTGGATGCGTTCATACTCGAGAACATTGTCGATCAAAAAGCAAGTAATACGCTTAATTCAGAGTCAACATCAATACGTGATGTTAGGTAGTGTGTTTCTTCACTAGAATATACGGATATACATAATTATAGAGACCATACTGCTTTTTACGCTGCGCTGAAAATGTGACGCTATGAATGAACAAAAAAGCGCTCAGCCGATGATATGATCTTGCCACCAGGCAGTGGTCCTAGTTTCTACAGGCTTACGTTTCCCGACGGCGATTCTAGATGGCGTTCATACCTCACGCAGCACCTCCTCCTTTTATCTAAGCCAGCCAGATGCGCCCGATTCAGCTGTTCACCACCCTCTCCTCTAGACCTCTCCTGCTTTCGCCTAACACCTAGCCTTCCCCTGTGCTTCGCGGTCACTGGAAGAGAGCGCTTCATGCAGCGCGTCAGACGGGAGTAATATAACTTTTGTTCGTTTGTGTAGAGATACGTGAGGCGGTGTCTTGCATTTCTCCTTATCACAATGTTGGTGGTCACGCTGGCTCAGTAAGTGATACGGAGTTTGCTAGCGTGTCGCCGTTCGTGGTGCTATGTGGGCAACCAATGAGGACGCGTCACGCCACTGCATAACTGGCATAACCAGCTCTGTGAGGTGGTGGCGGCATTGCTCGAGGCACAAAAAGGAGCATGAAGGAACAAATCTGACAGACGTATGTTATTGGATAGGGACACACGTCAATTGCGTTTCCGTGGAAAAGCGCTCGGAAGCACATGTGATGAAAAGCAGCCACACCCATTCTGTGCCATCGCGTCTCGACGACTCTCTGAACTAAAGCAGGCCCACGGCTTTCGTTGAAGAGCACGTGTTTGCACTGGCATTGAATGAAATAAAGGAGACGTTGTCTGGGGCAAGGCAAAACATCTGTTAAGGCAGTATTGGCCGGCATACGGCCTTTATCGATATCACTTTTCAATATCACTGGTTTTGTCTACAGATGCAGTCATTATCACTGTTTTCACCTACATATTGAGACAGTATCCCTGGCTTCAGTTGTAGTTTCATCTGTTGTTGAAGTGCTTACAGAAGCGAGTCCCTGTTTCTCGCCAACGATGTACCAGACCATGTAGTGCATCCACACATCATAAATTAGCCCAACCACTGCAGAATATTATATCACACGGCTTCATAAGGGAAATTTTACCACAGGTCGCAGAAGCGTACGAGTGAAAGTCGAAACAGAACAATCATGGGCCAGAAGGCTCGTAAGCATTTTAACTTCGCTCCATCATTCTTCTCATGTACAGAAACATAAACGGAAAAAAGGACAGAAAGAAAGAAAGAAAGAAGGAAAAAAGAAAAAATAAAAAAGAAAGAAGAAGGAAAGAAGAAAAAAAGAAAGAAAGAAAGAAGAAGAAAGAAAGAAAGAAAAAAGAAAGAAGAAAGAAGAAAGAAAGAAAGGCCGCCAGTATGACCACTCCGGGACGAAGCTATAAAGTCAGATAAGATCCATCTGTAGCGTGCTTAATCTGACACTGATGACGAGAGGTCAGTCATCGTTTGGTGTTTTGGTATGATGTGTGACGTTTTGGTTTCATGTTTAATGCTGGGTGTTGGATGGACGGACGGATGGATGGACACACACACAGATAGATTGATTTGATATAGTGGGGTTTAACGTCCCAAAACCACTATATGATTATGAGAGACGCCGTATGGAGGTCCGGAAATTTAGACCACCTGGGGTTCTTTAACGTGCACCCAAACTGAGCACACGGGCCTACAACATTTCCGCCTCCATCGGAAATGCAGCCGCCGCAGCCGGGATTTGAACCCGCGCCCTGCGGTCAGCAGCCGAGTACCTTAGCCACTAGACCCCCGCGGCGGGGCCACCACAGATAGGCGGACTGCGGACAGACGCATGGACGGACGAATGGATGGACGATATGGATGGACGCACAGACGAACGGACGCAAGGATGGGAACGGTCGCACGAACAGAGACGAACGAGTGCAAGAGCAAACGGATGGAGGAAAGCGTGGACGGACTGACGGATGCTTCGCCCCACCATCATCAGGCTGTTTTTTTCATGTTGTTGTTTGTTGTTTTTGTTGCGGTTCGACATGGGGTGGAGTCCTGTCCTCTTCTCTTGCGCGTTTTTTACTCTCGAAATTTCGCTTGGCTCTGCCCTGTTCATCTTTAGTTCTCTAATTGGCATTGCTTGGTATATGCTTATGGTGAGGACTGGGGATTCGTTTTTTCTAACTCACATAAAAAATGGCAGCATATCTACGGAGTGAATGGTGGAGAGTGGGCGAAGATTCGTCCGTCCATTCGTCCTTGCTTCCGTTCGTCCATACGTCCGTCAGTGTGACCGTCCAAGCGCCCATCAGCCTGTCCGCGCGTGCGTCTGTTTGCGTCCGTCCTGCGTTCATCCATGCATCTGTCTATGTGTCCGTTCGTCCATCTATTCACACTCCAAGTGCCACTATCTCGCTGTTTTCATCATATCTTCTCATATAGAAGCACCGCCATCCAGCGGACCTCCAAGGACTAAACGAGAGGTGGCACACGCACACTTCTTACGGCTTGCGCTTCGGGTCCACATCCCACCTTTAACCACCTTGACTTCGCTAAACCTTTCGCTCGCTAAACCTTTCGAAAACCAAGGAGGTTACGCCCAGCGAGTATGACGTAGCAAACTTTTTCAGTCAGATAGTGCTCATGTACATGCTAATGGCTGCTAATGGAAAGAAGGCGGAGAATTCGGCTTTTACTTTCTTACGGCTTGCGCTTCGTATCTACTTCCCATTTTTAATCACCTCGAGTTCATTCATGGTATATACAAGTTCATTGTATTCATGGCACTGCGGCTCAACGCTCGCTAAACCTTTCTAAAGCTAAGGAGGTTACCCCAGCGAGTATTACGTAGCAACACTTTCTTGTCAAATAGTGCTCAATGTACATGCCAATGGCTGCTAATGGTGATCGCAGCCTGCGCGTTAACTAAAAGCCGAATGTTCCTGTCCCTCATTCTCCATTAGCAGCCATTTACATGTACATTGAGCACAATTTTTTATTGTTCAACAACGCACGAAGAAGTCTCTCACCGGCACCACCTTGGAGGTCAAAATGTTGTACTTGTTACATACTACGGGGATGAACAAGTGCCGCAATAAGGAGCTTCGCCCCTAAAAAAAGCCTGTATATCACATGACTCGGCCACCCTGCCAAGGTTTAGCGATTGCTGAACAGCCAGCCATCTTGGGCTGGTGGATGCGTTCATACTCGAGAACATTGTCGATGAAAAAGCAAGTAATACGCTTAATTCAGAGTCAACATCATACGTGATGTTAGGTAGTGTGTTTCTTCACTAGATATACGGATATACATAATTATAAAGACCATACTGCTTTTTACGCTGCGCTGAAAATGTGACGCTATGAATGAACAAAAAAGCGCTCAGCCGATGATATGATCTTGCCACACAGTGGTCCTAGTTTCTACAGGCTTACGTTTCCCGACGGCGATTCTAGATGGCGTTCATACCTCACGCAGCACCTCCTCCTTTTATCTAAGCCAGCCAGATGCGCCCGATTCAGCTGTTCACCACCCTCTCCTCTAGACCTCTCCTGCTTTCGCCTAACCCTAGCCTTCCCCTGTGCTTCGCGGTCACTGGGAAGAGAGCGCTTCATGCAGCGCGTCAGACGGGAGTAATTAACTTTGTTCGTTTGTGTAGAGATACGTGAGGCGGTGTCTGCATTTCTCCTTATCACAATGTTGGTGGTCACGCTGGCTCAGTAAGTGATACGAGTTTGCTAGCGTGTCGCCGTTCGTGGTGCTATGTGGGCAACCAATGAGGACGCGTCACGCCACTGCATAACTGGCATAACCACTCTGTGAGGTGGTGGCGGCATTGCTCGAGGCACAAAAAAGGAGCATGAAGGAACAAATCTGACAGACGTATGTTATTGGATAGGACACACGTTTTCAAAAATTTGAGCAATGCCATTTCAAGATTCACCGAAGTGACCAAAAAAAACCTAGTCCTATTCCCAGGCTCTTCCTCTTACGCTCATTTGCCAATCGTCCAGCCCCTACGCTAAGGATAGGCTGACTTAACCATCAGTGCTCCTCCTTCATCTAACGGTCATGCTGCAGTCGGAAATTTTAATACGTAAGCATTCAGACCACTGTGGATTCGGACAGCCATTGGTGATTCGTCGTTGTACATTCAACTGTTCTTGCAAACCGCTGCATCCGCAATCGCGGAAGCCCTTTGTATTAAATAAGCTTGCATACCTCCGGCGTTCTGTACATCATATATTTAGAACGAACGAACGGGGCACGCAAACGTGATCTCAAATCGAAACATCTCAGCAATACCGATTATCATTAAGCAAGCCGAAACATGGCTGCAGAAGCTATTTAGCACGGGTACGAGCGAAAAAGGCGAAAGTTTTCGCAGCCTCATCGCTTGCACAGTAACGGCACTGTCATGCAAATTTGGCGTGCTCCTTCCATGTGGTCCGCATCTGCATACCCAACATCTTACGGCGCACTCATTTTTCACTCTTTTCGTTCATACATTTCTCGGCGCGCACACTGCACCTATACTCGCTCTTGCATCAGGTACGTTCTCTAGGCAGCTTCCTGGGAGCATCAACGACTAGCGACTGTTTAAGTAATGCACCGGCCAATGGCCAAATTATACCGCACACTGAACCATCTTCCTATAGAGCCATGTCTTTCGTGTTGTTTTGCATAGCGGTGGCGTGACTTCTGCGGGCTTTCTGGAGTGCCGACGTGTCCGTCGCTTGCGACGCATAGCCAATGATGACTTCATGCGGCAGCCAGCGTGCGCTGCTGGTGGTGGTAATGCTAAAACAGAGAACACGGAGTATGCGAGGAGCCTAGTTGCAAAAAAAAAAGAAGAAAAAGCAATCGCTGCGTCTTCTAGTGGTAAAAGAAAGTGCAAGAGAAAAGAGGCATAGACAGACAAGGAAACACCCTTCGTCATTACATGACTAAGGTCTTTTGAGGTGAAAACCTTCTATGTCCTAAGTGCCCGAAGGTCCGTGCGTAGTTGGCATCGGGCACGAAGACAGAAGATATGAGACAAAAATACAGTCTCTCTAAATGATTGATCTAAGACAAATCGAAGGGTAAAACCATCTGCTGATTCTTATCAGTGCGATTGGTCCTCGTTCTTTTTCGTCCCTGTCCGAAGCTTTCTTTACCGTAGGTTCTGAACCACCTCCAGGAGATAACCACTTTTGACAGGAAACGATGTCATCTTTAGACGTTAATCATTGTCGCGTTACGAGACGCCTTAGCGACTTGGTTACAGCGTAAAAGCAACGTCACAAATTCCGCTCATAGTGTCGGCATGATGACGGCGGCATGGTGAAGCCATCACGTGGCAAATGCCTTTGCATGACGCTTGTTGACGCTGATTCCGGGAGACGACCGCTGACGTGGATGGTCAATTTTAGCTTTTCATAAGGCCCCTAGCGCCTTCGCCCTTAAAAATAAGCGAAGCTTGCACAAACATGAGATGATGTGTGGGAACATTATGGTGTCGGTTTTGATAGAGATTAAAAACCACTTCATTCGGTCAGCCACCTATCTGTGCTGCACAGGCTTACCTCAGCTGGGCTACATGGACCTAGTTTTAAATGTATCACCAACTTTTTAAATGACAGATGGATATATACTTTTCTACCACTGAGGATGAATGTGACCGATTAAATGTAAGCTGAGGTCTACCACAAGGAAGCATTCTAAGTCTGCGTTTTTTATACACAGCAATAGCAGGTCTTAAAAATGTGCTGTCTGAAGTAATTGAACATGACCTATGCATGCAGACGAAACATATATTGGGTCACATAAACCATTCGAAGACATCAAGCAATCGCTTTCAGCAAGCAGTAAAATGCTTATGGGCGATTACTTTAAAAAGCAAAGCATCAAGGTTTTTTCACGCCAAATGTTGTAGTACCACTCGTACCATTCAACAAAAAAGCAGGCGAATAACTTAGCAACCTTGTCTCCGTGGATCGCCAGAGAATTGAACCTGCCAGTTGCACATCACCATCCTTTAAAGTTACTTTAACAACCCACCTCCGCTCAGATAGGATTCGACATACTGGGGAACCTCAAAAAACAACTCAGCATCCGCCATAACTATTCTTCCTCACATGTTTGAAAGAAAACGGTGTGAAACATTGGCGTACGTTTACTCCACAATAATTGCACTTCTACAACACAGAAGATGTGCCTACTCTGCAGTGTACTAGTGCTCCATTACATATCTCATGCGCCTCGACACCGACTAGGCCTTTGACAGGCAGCATTTTGGCCTGCTTGAAACTAGCAGAGGTATGAGATCGAACCTTAATGTGGTTCGAAATGTAAAGACACATCGACATTTCTGTGACTTAGAAATGCAGCACCCTTCAAATTCATTCATACCTTCAATTGAGATGCTCTGGAGCGCAAAAAGACCTCGTGTACCAGCAGTACATTTCAACTTTCTTGCGTCAACACACTGGCCACGAATTTATACTACCTGCCTTGGTTGCTGGAACAGCCAACTTCTAGGAGGACGCTCATTCATGGTTTTCCGTACCGTTGCCATTGTTATGTGGCCTCACACCACATTTTTGACAAGTACCAAGACTACACTCATGTGTTCACTGCCGGTTGCGTCTTCAAACACTGCTACATCAGCATTTATGTTCAACACAAAAGTGTTTTGTGCTGGGGCTGGCGTACTTCTGTCCTGAAGGTGACGTTGAATATATATATATATATATATATATATATATATATATATATATATATATATATATATATAATATATTATATATATATATATATATATATGATATATATATATATATATATATATAATATAGAGAGAGAGAGAGAGAGAGAGAGAGAGACAGGTTTCCAAAGATAAAACACTATCGCTTCGTCTTTAAAACCCTGAAAGCAAGCCTTCGTTGCGTAGAGTCGAACTAGGAACCTCTCGATTGTCAGCGTGCGGCGCTAACCATCATGCCACAAAGAATAGCGTGCCTGGAATGCTAACGGGAAGCTATCTATACACACAATACATTGTTTGTCAGTCCCGAGAGCTTCGAAAATTTAGTGCGTTTTCGTTGTCAGTGGCGAGATGGCACGACGGGCTCGCGATGAGCGAGATTCGAGGTCGCCGCCTCTTCTGAGCGCCGCCTCCACGGAGCATAGTCCTCTCCGCGCGCGCGCTCATCAGGTTCGTCATTCAGGAGAGGACGAAGGTCACTTCGCACGCTACCGCGGCCATGTTCACGTAAGGAGCGCGCTGCCGACAAATGATGCCGCTAGAATTCCTACAGTTGTTCCCACTTGTCCTGCATATACATATGCATTTGTTTCGTGCGTTTTTCTTTCTGTTTGAACAGCGTGCTTCAAGTGTCGAGCTGTGACAATTGTTAGTCCGCGCTCATCTTGTTTGCTAATTTTGTACGTGCTTTCTGCTTCACGTGTGTGCTGAATATTTCGAGCTGTTCACCGTTCTCAACGTGACCTTGTTATTTGTTTCTGTCGCCGAAACAATGCATAATAAACGGTCAACTACCACTGTAAGGACAGGTTTCACTTTCGTCGTATACCGATTTTCATATAGGAGGATCAGCCTGGTTTTTTTTTACAATCTTGTTATACGTATTTAACATAGATTTACGTTTTTACTAAGAACTGCTCGCGCTTTGGAGGGCGAAAAGTTTTACTTTCATAATTTATGCCATTCGCCTGATTGGAAGAGTCACTGCTGTTATCTTTGATTTTATGCTGGTCATAAACACCACGTCGTATTCATTGAAAGCCATCCAATTATGCAGGGGGACATCGGTCCTGTCAAGCTGTTACGGCGCAGTAATTGACAAGACATCCGCACTCTATCCTACACATTTTGTAATGCTATGCAGATAATAAAAATGTTACCGTGCATTACAGAATTTGTCGTCGTGTTTTGTTCCTTCAAACCGCCAACTTTTTGTTTGAGAGTCCCTATACATTTCCCATGAACGAAAGCCTCACATTTTAACTACAATCAAAATTGAATTCAACTAAGCAACTTATGACGGGTAAATAATCTCGTTATATTCGAATATTCGCGACAAACGTACACCTTTAACAACGTATATTCGCAAAGTTACATGCCATTTAGCTCGTTATAACTGATATTTCTTTATTTTTACTTGTGGTATATGAAATACTCACTGTATTCGCGTTTCCACGAGTGTATAAAATAAAATATAATTCGTGGGGTACGATGCTTCTATCAACTGAAACGTTGCTGTCTCCAGAGCTACTGAACAAGTTAGCGCTTACTATGCAGAGCAATGTGACGGAAGAAGCCGTAAAGAAAGACGATGCACGACTTTGAACCTAAGCTTTTGTCACCCGCTATTAAATTGATATGTGGGGTTCAACGTCCCAAAACCACCATATGATTAAGAGAGACGCCGTAGTGGAGGGCTCCGGAAATCTCGACCACCTGGGGTGTTTAACGTGCATTCGAATCTGAGCACACGGGCCTGCAATATTTTCCCTTCAATGTCTTAAGTCACCCTTTCGCCATGGACCTAATGAACAGTTAGTAGCTGAAATAAGGCTTCTTTATCAAGCAATCGAGAAACAGCACAGCATAGTGTATTAGTGGATACCAGGTCATTGCGGTATATGTGGCAATGACCGCGCAGATGAGGCCGCTAGATCTGCACACGACGGTACCCAATACACAGCCATCCCGTTCTCAAGAGCCGACGCAGCTACAAGACTTCGTTCGCTTGCACGTGACCTCACACTCGCACAGTGGAACTCAACAGACTTCACAAACGTGCGCCTGCATAACTTGGATCCCGATCTGCAGCTTCGTCTTCCCTCAAAGATATCTCGAGCTGAGGAGACTCTTCTATGCCGCCTGTGGCTTGGAGTGGCCTTCACGAATGCATACTCTTATCTCATTGGAATGGCCAGCTCTTCTGCATGCACTTACTGCAGCTGTGAAGAAACAATAGCGCACCTTCTGTGTGAGTGCACCCATTTCAATGCGCAAAAGACAAGAACTGACTGCGGATCTGGATAGACTGGATGATCGGCCTTTGTCGGAACAAAGGATTCTGGGTCATTGGCCGAGCCCATTCTCAGCGCGGAAGGCTTTGAAAGCTTTGCTGCGCTTTTTGCGGACAACTGGCCTCAGAGACAGACTATGGTGTCTTTTACTCTTTGATGTTGCTTTTCCTTTGTCACAATTTTTCAAAATTTATACATATCTCTCTCCTCGCAACATTTGTTTCAACATCTTTTATCCCCCTCACCCCTTTCCCCAGCACAGGGTAGCCAGCTGGTCTAAGAACTGGCTAACCTCCCTGTCTTTCCGCCTAAACCTTCTTCCTCCTTCTTCCTCTCCGCCTCCATCGGAAATGCAGCCGCCGCAGCCGGGATTTGATCCCGCGACTTGCGGGTCAGCAGCCGAGTACCTTAACTACTAGACCACTGCGGTGGGGACGTCACCCGCTATTGTTTTTTCTCTGAACGTGCTAAACCCATCTCTTACCAAGGCTCTGCAGGCCTGGGAGCTTTTCACACTTCTCAGACAACCAACGTAAAGCGTCTATCTTTGGTGCGCATAAACGGCAGTACAGCGAAGATTTTTAATCCCTTATACTCTTTTCTTCCTCAGGGATATTAACACTCTAGGTAAACTTTTCAGAAGTTTCAGCGATACAGTAAAATATACTAAGATGCAACAAGGTCTTCACTGTGTCGTATTATAATCATTCTATTGTCCAACACCGTTTTAAATATGCTACTACCCGTTTCGTGATGTAAAGTTTAAAGTCTGACATCGTAAATCTTCACTCCTCAATACCGCTGTTTTGTTCAACAATACAGCCATGTTTTTTTTTTCATCTAAAAGAACGAGTCGTAGACTTGAAAAATGTGAAGCGTATAGTCAGCCTACATGAATAGTTGTGCAGATTTGATAGCCAATGAGAACCCGGGTACCAGTGAAAAAAAAAACAAGATATATGAAGGACCAGCAGAACAATGTTTCAGAATGGCCGGAGCAAGTAAAGAAAAAAAGGTACCAAATATACAATGCGCGAAACTTGTTAGGGTAACGACGATGTCAAAAAACAGAGATGCAAACACTTCAGGTTAAGATGCTCGCAAATAGTGGGAGTTCTGCGCGATCATGGTTACGGCTGCACAAGCGGTCCCAATCTTCAAAAGTGCACCTCTTACCCGCCTTACAAATTGCGGAATGGACCGAGACAACATAAATAAGAAGACCCGTAGAAGACGTGATAACGTTGCTGTGAAAGAGAGAAAAGAAGAAAAATTTGAAAGAAGGGACGATCTGATAAGACATGAATGACCACGTGCGCTCGTACAAGGCGGTTGAGAATGAATGATTGGACGAGCGGGCTGCCTGAAGATCACGGAAATCTAAGTTTTTGCAATCAGCAAAGCGAAAGTAAAACGCTAATAATCTCACAAAAACATGAAAGCAAAGAATCCCCAATATTGGAGGTCGGAAAATAAGAGGGAAAGCAAGCCAGCAGTCTCGCCTGTCAATAGACTGGGCTATCTCGTCGATTGGTCTGTTTACCGTTGTTTTAGGCGTTTGGGCCCGTTCGTACTTTCAACAAGTACTACTTTTTGAAATGTGCGCATTTGCACGTCTGTGTGTTGTGTGTGCGTCTGCGCATGCTTTTTCAAGATCCGTTTCTGCGCGTTTCGGAGCAATGGCGACGGGATCATAGACATCGTTATGAAATGGGCGGAATATGACAGTCTGCGAAGCACAAAAAGTAATCAGACAAATAACCACAAGAATTACATCTCATATTTCATTCTTACTATAGTTTCATGTACGTTGTTCGTTCCATATTTCTAATAATTTTATTATGTTTCACACTTTACATTCTCGCATGTCTGGCTAAAGTGCTCCGCGATTCAGGCTTCATGTGTTCGACGTTGAGATTATAAAAGTGTTTTCTACAATGTTCATATGCAGGAGAAATTACATGCGACTCAAACAGACAATTTCTTTCAATTCGTTCATTTTTCATGTGAATAGATCCGTAAGATCACGTTTAAATAAAATCTCCCATGTTCTTTTTTCCAATAAACGTCTCAGAAAAGGACCTTGAGGTAAGACGCACCGGCTGATCCTCTCCTTCACATCTTTGCGTTTGTTTTTTACAAGGCAGTCAGCAACTACAATTATTGACCAAAATATGAACAGACATTCTCATACTTAGTTTTAGCATTATAATATAAATGGTCACATGGCGAAGCCATTATTGGAGCATCAAAACCAACAGACCAAAAGCATAACTGAACGTATGATCGGCACTCTCAATCAAGGTCTCACCCACGATCCTTTGAATTTAGAGCTTTTGAAGAAGAAGCATCTTATGAGCGAGCTTGGTAAGGTGGCGTCCGTGCACCAATGCGGATGCGCGACCCCTCCCTCTCCTCCGTCTCTCTCTCTCACTACTTTTACGTTCCCACCTCTCTCGCCTCACAATGCCGACACAAACAGTGTCTGCTTGAGTGAAAAAACTGACTACTCGCGCTGAATAACCATTCACTGGCCGCCTGGTACATATAGGCACTAGATGTTGTCCTCCAAGGTAGTGGTGGTGAGATATTTCTCCTGTGCGTTGTTGAACAATAAAAAATTGCTGCGTGTGCGTTAACTAAACGTGCACTGTGCGTCTCTGTGTTCAATCGGCGTCCTCTTTCTCTGATTGCCCATTAGGGGCGATTGGCATGCTACTGTAGGACAGAACCATCGATCACTGCCTGCTTTGCATCTGCCCATTTTGGCCGCCACTGCAACGCCGCAATGAGTGGCAGCGTCTACGCTGCCACCAGTGTGAGCGTTAGCGCCTACTGTTCGCTTCTACACACGGTTCTCATTAGCAAAAAATGGTGCAATTTTTTTTATTAAATATACACTTGCAGTTTTAAAGTGCCTCGAACCACTTATTTGGGTACTTTGTGAAATAATTTTTTTTTGTCTGCACAAGAAAACGAATGGCGACGTTCGGGAACAGCAAAAAGAACAGCCGGCATGCTCCTAAAGACAGAACGAGGGCCAAGAGGGCAGTAGACTAAGGAGCCCTCCCACCTCAGGGTGACACCGGGAATTGCTCGGGGCACTGTTTCAAAATAAACGTTCACTTTCTTTCTCTCTCTCTCTCTCTCTCTTCCCCCTCATGACACTGAACAATTTTGGAGCTTACATAATCCTACAAGATAAGCGCTTCGCTCTTTCCTTGTAAAAGAAAAATTTAGTCACTGACAAGCACTGCCACAACTTTATTCTGGCGCTGATGTAAAAGCAAGACTTGATTCTTATTTAAACAGCAAACTCAACTATACCGGTACATTAAATCTCCAGTTTCGTAAATCATGGAAAGAGAGGCCTCTACGAAGTTCTCTGTAGTTTTGGAATGGTTCGGTAAAATATGTCCCGTTTCTCATATTTGATAATCTGGTTTACTCACCAATTGAGTAAACCAGAATAGTGAGCAGTGAGCAGCAAGACAGGCTTGAAAGGCTATGGAAATATTTTATGCACTTCACGGTAAAACTCATATGAATAGCTCAAGCTGTTTCGAAAGATCCTCAAAGCGTTACGATTCGTTTAATGCAGGCAGTTAATGTACAGTCTATTGAACCTTGTTTTGTTTATTAAACTTAGGCAGATTTCACAACAACAAAAAATGCACTCAGTTTTGTATTCTATTGTTATTACTTCTATTGTTATTACTTCTATTGTTATTACTTCAAGATTACACTCCTAGATAAACAGTTAGAGGTAAAGTTTGGAGGAATTAAATGAATATGTGGCTACGGCACAGCATTGAGTTGAGTGCAGTGATTCAGTGATCGATCGTACGAAAAGCTAGCGCTGTTGACACGCTCCACGCACATAATTTCTATGAATAAGAGATAAGATTGCGTAAAAAAACGTCACTATCACGTGCTTCTGGACGGTGAAGGGCTCTCACCTCAACGCAACGTTTCACTGGTGATACAAAGCAATGACGCACAGTGCCGTACACTGTTAGGGTGAACGCGCGAAGCGCCACTGCCACCAGCGCAGCCAAGCATCGAAGCAATTCTGTGCAGGCGCAGCAGTGCTTGCAGGCCTGGCTTCGCGTTGTCCGCTACAATGCTCGCGCTCTTGGGCGTACCGAGATTGCACTACAGTGAAACAAACTTTGTTTACAATGTCATGTATTTTCTGTAGCCCATGCAACATTTAGTTGCGCATTTTGAAGACGTGCCAGAAGCCTTCTTCATTTTATCGGCTGGAATACAATGTCCTTTCGTGTACACGCACATGTGTCCTTTTAGAGCTGCTGAAGTTAGCGAATGCTTATAGCTTTTTTTTTTTCATATTTTCTAGCTATCCGGTACTGTAGTTGAAAATAAATTACTTGTGTTTCATGGTTCTCTTGCGGCGAGAGGAGAATGAGTGTGAAGTTGCACAAAAATTATTCAAGACGTCGAATCTTGTTTGCTACAAACTGAAAAAAAAACAGAAACACATGGACGGATTATCTACATCCTGATATATCATTGTAATAGCAAAGCGACGGTTTCCGTTGCATTTATGATATCCCAGCAAGCGTATGGATTCTTTTAGTCTCATTTTTGCACGGATGTTGGCAATGGAAATTTGTAAGACGGTGTTACGCGGTCAACGCACTCGCATTTTTTGCAATAATGAATTGGGTTTTTCGTTGCCCAACGTCCTGTATCAATATGAATATGAGAGACGTCGTCGTGGTGAGCCCGAGATTTTTCTTCATCGGTTGTTCTTTGAAGGGCACCTGCACCCAAGAAAACGGGCCACCAGCATTTAACTTTCACCGAAATGCAGCCAACATGGCCATGGGGCATTCGATCCGGCAAATGTCTCTGCTGCGTAAACCTTCAGAGACGTGAAGCAAATTCTGATTCCGGGGCAGTCGGCGGCATCATGCATCAAATACAACGGTGAAACGCTTCCTACATTCAGTGGCCTCAAAAACAGAAGCGCCGTTCAAAGGCCGATAGTGAGGGTGGTCAACAAACAGCAGCGCCAGGTGTTTGCTCAAGAACATGAGCACTGCACTGACGAGTAGCAAAATGTTCTCTTAGCCAACGAGTCGACATTTACCTCAAGGTGGAACCAAAGGCAGCGCGTGTGGGACTCGGACAACTGCCGGTGAGAAGCAGCTGACATAAGCCGACAAAAAAAGCTGCACGTAGTACGTTTAGATCGAAATTTTGTATGCCGCCATGGCCACGTTCACTGCTTAAACGTAAGGCGCAGTATCCAATTTTTATTTATTTTAAAATATAGTAATAATAAATATTACTGTAATTTGAAATACAATGTTTGCGCAGCGAGGGCAGTCACTTTTTTTGGAAGTAAGCGTGGAGTACGACATTAAAACCACTGCTTTTATAAAATAGCTTTCTTAGATTTTGTCTTCACCCTAAACTGAATTCGCAGAGTACTCCGACATCTATCATTGTGAAAAGGGGTGTTACACGCCCATAGATAAAGGCACACATAATTACGTTCTCCAAAAGTTGAAACACAATTCTGAGAGCTTCAAAACGCTTACTAAGCGCGTTCATGCATATCAGGAAGTCCGAAGAGGCACGCAACATTTTATTGTTTTGTTTGTTTAAAAAAGCTGAGCTCCCCAAAAAACGTTCTTTTTCCTTTGGATATATACGTTAATTCATCGAGCTTGTAGCAGCAGCTAGTGGTCGTTTGTCGTTGAGTGCCTATAGAGCGCACTCCCACCAACCGGCTGGGGAACGTCTTAGTGAGGAGAAGTTCACCGCTGACATCGTCTGCTCAGTCCTGTATGACGTCATGTTACCACACCCTATGAACGGGCCCTTTCCCGACTGGCAACTTTGACGGCGGTTCGTCAACTCCCCCATTCACTCGTCCAAAATAAGAATGAGCATTACAGGAGTCTCGGTATGTGTAAATTTTTTAGTTGCGTGTGCAATCTCTTAACCTCAATAATATTGAAAATGTATGGGGTATCGAGGCAATGTCAATGTCACACCAGCAGCTCTCTCGGTTTTTGGTAGATGCACAGTGGACCCAGTGATATTTCGTACTACGCCAAAGAATTGCCTTTCAGGGACATGAAAATTCTCTATTTCGGGCATTTTTCTCTGAAAACGTTGGGAAAATTCCCAGCATATTTCCCTGCACAACAGTACTAATTTACGCCCTTATCTACGCACACACAAACAATAATTACACGTGTTTCACGTACTGGCGACTTTTGAAATCATGTCTAGCCCCTCCACTGCCGCACAAACAAAAGCATGACTTTATTAATTCATGTACTGTTATTGCACTGTACATCGTCGGCTTCAAGTCTAACGCCACTCGTGAAACAGAAACTGCTCCACATAAATATGAGAAAAAAAATCTCAAAGGCTATGCTTGCGTGGTGCATGCGCCAGAACCGATTACAGCAGATGAAGGCGCAATGTGACCGCAAATCATTGGTTGCCATAGGAGAATTAAACCATTCCTAAAATTCCCTGCAATATCACAAAGATTCCCTTTTTTCCTTCGGTTCGATATGACATGCGAATATTCCCCGAAAAAGAGAACATTCGATCCCTGCATCAAACATCCCCGTGTGGACTGCTGTAAAGCCAACCACGGCTTTTGCGCAACTTATACAGCTCTCTGCCATGCAGGATGAGGTCTGGTCATTTACCGCTTCCAAAGACGCCACCCATTACTGAATCGAAAACGTGCTCAAGATCAATTTTTTGCAAAGCTGCTATCCGTGCTGATTTTGGCGTCGCATGAAAGCAGACCCACGATTTTGCTCACATTCATGCTGCAACGTCCACAAAGAATACGGTTATGTGTGGTGTCAGATAGCCTAATTTTGTTTTGGCCATAAATATTCTTGCCCATTATTGTTCTTGAGCAAGCTTTAGACCTACTAATTTTTGTTTCATAAAGCTTCAATTTGTCGTTTCATTATACACGTGAGAAAAAGGCGAGATATTTGCTTCTATAAAACACAGAAAGGAATTTTCTTTTTCAGTTATTGTATGCAGCACAGTTGCATTATCATTATTGATCTTCAAGTTTTAAAGTACACAGTCGAACTGTTTTGCGTATTATCGGATGATACTACTCATGCCATCACATGTCTGCGATCAATACCGTAAAGCGATGCTCAGGGACTAATCCTCCTTATGCTCTCTCTAAAAATGCACGTGAAATTCTCGTACTCACTAGACTCTTCAGAGCGGACACGGAAATCCGTGTGCTAACATTGCCTTCTGAAGTATTCTAAAACAATGCAAAATTTGTTGCAAATGACTTTATTACCTTCAAATCATAGCTAAAAAACTATATTTTTCCTAAGTATTTCTAATACGAAGGTCAATTCACTAACAATTGTGGTCTGGTGGTCTCTAAGTTGCGACACTACATCTAAAGGCTGTTTTGACTGTAGGGAATACCCCACATAGTAAGCAAAGCTTGTTTGACTGCAGTGCAAGTCCGACGTACCCAAGAGCGCGAGCATTGTAGCAGATGACGCGAAGCCACGCCTGCACGCACTGCCGCGCCTGCGTAGGTTTTGCTGTTAGGGTAGCGCGCTACCCTAACAGTGGCTGGCACTGTACATCATCCACATTGATTGGCGAAGTTGCACTGAACGGTTTGAGAAGCACTGCTCGTCTAAATTCTGTGTCGTCACACTATGCCATGCTGGGAGAGCACTGCTGTTCATTCATTGTGATTTATTGCAGGCTATTATATTGTACCAGTGGCATACAGTGCTGTCAGATCACGGCAAACGTTTATGGACTGCTACATACATCTTGTGCGACTTGAATAGCAGAATGCTTCGTCATCAGACACGTAAACACAGACAGACATGGAGTTTTCGTTTTGTCTTGTCTCGTTCAGGGTGTTTTTTGTTCGCTTGTTTGTTTGCGTGCATTCCCGCGTAGCAGCCCTGGGCTCTTGGGAGACGCAGAGTACGAGACGGCGAGTCTTATTTACTAACTTGATTACTAATACATCCTTACTTTTTTTTCAAAGCATAACGCACCTCTGCCAGTACCGCTTCAGCAATTATTGCATTCTATAACCATCGATAACCCTCGTTATGAATGCTTGACGCACATGAGAGCTTGTCCAAAGGGTGGTTTCAAAGGTGCCAAGTCGCTACACATTAGCGGTGACACAGAACCACTAATGATGTTGCTTAATCTCAAAGCACACAGCAAGGGCATGTATATTCATCATAAAAGGAACAGATCGGGAAAACACGTACACAAGAAGATGTCAGAAGTCGGGACTCCACAAGCGTTTACCGACAAGTGAGGCGAGCGCACATTGGGAAAGAGAAAAAAGTCACAAACGCGTATCTGCGCATGTCCATGCATTATTGAACCCTATCATCTGGCCCCGTTGAGGTCTACGTGAAAGATAAACATTCGTTTCACCTTTCACATGTTAATCCATGATTAACTGCACGCATGTACTTCCCCTATTACCGATACGACATGCTTGAATCATCAGAGCGTTCTATTCTTCATTCTACTGAAGGTACAAAACTGCGCATTCATCGAATTTGGGCATTCACTTACACTACCGCAATGTAAGAAGAGCAGAGTATGAGCCTTCAGCTAAACTAAGATATTACCCTCGTATTAAAAATGAAGGACTCTTATGGTTCGTCTATATTTTGAACAGAAAGCATTGCTTGCGAAACTTCTCAACCAGCTCCTACACCCTGCTTCTTCTGTGAAGCGTGCTTTGCTAGCAATGCACAAGTGCATGCGCAAGAACCAGTGCTCTACGAGGCACAACTATATCAGCGTACGGGAATGATAGGCTGCAGAATGGACTTACATTGATATCGCGGCACACAGGCTGCGCTGCTGAAAAATTTCCAGCAAACGAAATTGTTTGTCGAATAATAAGAGCTGGCATCGCGATGGAAAATGCTTCCACTTTATTTCGCAACTTGTATCTATCATTATTTGATTGTGGGTATACAAGTATTGCAAGTATGGAAAGGAGCAGCGCTCGAGATAGGTAATAGTGCACTTGAAGTTGTAAAAGACTAGTGTCTATTTAGGGCAGGTAATAACCGCAGAGCACTAACCACGAGATTGAAGTAACTAGAAGAATAGAATGGGGTGGAGTACATTCGGCAAGCACTCTCAAATATGACAGGTAGTTTGCCCCTATCCCTCAAGAGGAAGGTATAGACAGCTGTATCTTGCCAGTACTTAGCTACGAGCAGAAACCTGGAGACTTACAAAGAGGGTTCAGCTTAAATTGAGGACGACGCAGCGAGCAATGGAAAGAAAAATGGTAGGTCTAACCTAAGAGACAAGAAGAGAGCAGAGTGGATTAGGGGACAAACGGGGGTTAACGATATCATAGTAATAAAGAGGAGGAAATGGACATGGGCCGGGCATGTAGCGCGTAGTCAAGATAACCGCTCGTCATTAAGGGTAACTAACTGGATTCCCAGAGAAGGGAAGCGGGTTAGGCGGAAACAGAACGTTAGGTGGGCAGACGAGATTAAGAAGTTTGCGGGTATAAATTGGCAGCAGCAAGCACAGGACCGGGTTAACTGGCGGAACATGGGAGAGGCCTTTGTCCTGCAGTGGACGTAGTCAGGCTGATGATGATGATGATGATGATGATGATGATGATTATGATGATAAAAGTATGCAGCTTCTTTACTTTGCCTCCTAAATCTTCAATCAGTGGCCCTGTAGAACGACCCTTCCCAAGTATATCATTCTAAGTTTCGACACCAACAATTTCAGAACTATGACTACAACTACTTGTTTACACAGTAGTCTACTCTATTGAAATACCCACGTGCCATGAACATGCCTCAATAAACAAACAAATAAATAAATGGCATAGGCAAGAATGCATGTAAAAACGATTATTTATTCACTTTATTAAATCTTTAAAGACATCCAAATAATGTAAATATAAAGTAAACAACTTAACAGTTATTTAGACTACTTCTTGAATGAAACCGCTGTATCTTGCTATTTTGAGGCAGACTTGTGAGAATACACTGTTTTTCACGTATTATCGAAAAGCTTGTGCGTCAGGTTCTTGCCCACAATAAAAAATCACTCTCTGTCAACCGTCTCTTTTTACTACCAGTTTTATGAATCTGCAAGGCACTTTCATTTGACATATATGTTTGGGTGGCTTTCCAAAATGTTAAAGTAGGCACAGACAAGAGACAGTTATGTCCCGGGCAGGGTTTGGGTGAGTGGAGAACCCAAGCAAAAGTAAACTTTCGACCTAAGTTTGAGAAAAAGAATGAGGAATGAGATAAATGACGAGCAAAAATGCTATGTCATTCTCACCTCAGTAATAGGTTGGTATCGGCAGGAAATATTGTTAAATGCAACAACAAGGGTTGGGGGAGAGAGAAGCAGATCAGGGGTCTTTCGTCGATGACTATTTGGGACAGCTGGTTTCTGTTCTGTTTGTGTCATCTGCTCGAGGTGGTTTTGTCTTCGTTGCTTTACTCAGTGTTTTTGTTCTCGTTGTTGTGATGTCCATGACAGTATTTGTGGAAAGTAGTTTGATCAAAAAGAGAAATGAATGATTCATCATTTCAACAAGATAACTTCCCCAACGGAGCTAACTTGCTAGCGCAAGCTGCTGTCACGTCAAACAGTGGTTGGCAGTGCTGAAGGCGAGAAAGAGAGAGAAAGTAGACCGTAAGATATAAAAA